>JAWQUT010000770.1:119695-140314 GCA_033807755.1 Ellobium chinense
AGACATAGCCAGTACTACCCACTTTACAAATTGGTGGACAGAGGAAAATGCGAATAAAATAATTTCCCAACAAAAACTGTTCATGAAATAAGGGCACGAATTAACCCACATGGTTAAAAAAAAATGATGCTTTTTTGCCTTGGCAGGATGACTTAACCTAGTGTCATAGTCCACGCTTTCACAAAACGACGCTGGTTAGCCCTCTCTGCCACAAAGTATGTGGTTTAGCTCCTTCTGTTATGCCGTCACTGAGAGAATAAAACCAACCCCCTTCTCTGACATGTTTGATATTTTGGCAGCTGCAGATCACTGTATATCGCAATGTACAATGAGTGTCATAATTATGACCTGAGCCCTATCGTTATGCTGTTTTAATATAATTATTTCAAATAATCCAAAACTTTAAGGGGACAAAACGCCATGAAACAATACATACACTTACAAACAGATGATGAGGGCCTGCAAATCTACAGCATCAGAGTCTGAGCAAAACAAGGTTATCCTTATGACAAGGAGGCAAACATCGACTTACTCGTACCAGAATAACGCCTCAGACTAAAGTAAACCTGACTAGTTGAAAAGCCAGATATCTAACATACGATAACCACTAAACATCGATAGCACATATTAAATGCTTATAATCAAGGAGGTAATTTTCAACAGGATGTTGTTGATTTGGATGTCAATAGTAGTTGAAATTTACTATGTCTTGCACTACGAAGACTGTAATCTTGACACTTGTAATCAACATCTTCCTTTCACCGACTGTCAAATGGTCATTAATATCACTGTATTTATAGCTTACCTTCAAATTACATATTGACACGGTCACATTGGTACACGCTAGTTAACTGCTGTCAAATAAGTTGGTAATGTGCTTTCAACCGCACACGTTTTATATGTTTTCTTCTAAACCTGATGCACCAGAAGTGTTATCTGAATTGAGCATGTCTGTAATGCTTATTTAATAATTGCATGCATAACGTTTTCTATGACCCTGTGTTTTTAGGGTTATCTAACTAATCAGGACAGTTCCTAATAAAGACGTTTTACGATGGAAATGATTTACTTTAGGATAAATAATGTCAGAATTTGCAGCCGCAGGGAAGGGGTTGGAATCAAGGAGGTGATGTTCTAGAAATTTGTGTTCTAGCACTACGAAGACGGTAGTTTTGTCACTTGTAATTGCAATCTTCTTTTCACCAATTTTACTGATCTAGTGATAATCGGCAAAATATGTAATGTAATTTATTCCTTTCATTCAAATATGCATACAGCCATACTGGTACATGGTTATTAAATAACATTGGTAATGAGTATTGTGCTCTCAAACTCCTATGGGTCTATGTGCTTCTAAAGCAATTGTGGGAATCTTCAGGTCACAAATTTTAGGTCATACTCGTATTTGATCAGTTTTCATCAAATTCAGTATCAGTTACCATGCTGCTTCATAATTCCTGTCGTCATATTGTCGGGAGATGGCAACTAAGGTCTCAAATGGACTTTGAATCACAAGAGGGACAATGTCGACATAATAACGGTTATTAATTACGCTCGTATTAATGCTGGTTTTTTCTTTGTCGTTGTTTTTCAACTTCAAAATTCTAATTCGCAGCCATTTCTCAATCTACGTAATTTCAGTAATACTTCTTTAATAGAAGATACGTGGTGAGAAAAGGGACAGATTTTGAATATCATGCCTCTGAGATATATTTTTTTTTTTTAAAATTTAGTGTGAAAAATTTTATTTTTGCTTCTTCAGTCCTTACTGTAAAGTTCGTCACCTCAAAATAATGGCATTTCCAGAAATGCACATCTGACATCATTTCATGCTACAATATTTATGTATAAAAAAAGTGTACTGCCAAGTGTGGTCAAAAAGATATTTGAGAATAAATATTTTTTAGGAGTCAAATGATAGACTGAAAACTGGAAGATTTGCATCTTTGTTTCTCTAGCTGCTATTATTCCTGTATAATATTATATATATTTTTTTGTATAATAATAAATATTTATTGTACAATATAAAGATGTTTCCTCAGTTAGAAATTTGACCAGCAGTAAAAGTATGATGTCCTTGTGGCAGGTTGACATCGGATATGTTTAGTGAGTTTTCAAATGTTTAAACTGTTCAATTTTCGTTAACTGTGATTGTGTTCAAATGTTTAAACTGTCTATTTTTCGGTGACTGTGATTGTGTTCTGCTTTTTTTGGGTAATCTTAATTGATCATGAGATTCCTGGTAGAGGGTTTTTATTGCACAAAAGATTTACCGTGCTTGACTTCTTATTAATGTGTGATGGAATTTACATCTTTTACTAAGAATTACTGGAGAGAATACGTGGTTCTGAAACAAGTGGTGCATTGTCTGAATCATCTCAGAGAGGATAACATATGCCATTGAGATACAAAGTAATGGCTGTCCTCGGGGATTTTTCCCGGGATGAAGTTGGACTGTCCTGACAAAGTGAGTTCTGACATTGACCCACCCCAACTCGAAAAACCCATAAGTCGCCCAGATTGAGAGTCCCTGGCTTTAGAGCATTTGGCGGAAGTGGTAGAGTCGAATAGGATTCTGCACATTACGACAAACAATGTTCTCTTATCAAATACTTCATTTATGTGTATGTGACATGTTGTGTATTGATTAATATAACAATGTGTTTTAAGGTGAACAACATCGAGAATGACGGAGTATTTCTGTTATCTTAAGAATGAATAGAAACCTTAAAAATACATAGACAACTCTTAGTTATTGGAACCTCACGAACCACACCTCCAACAATTTTTAGTTTTTTTTTAACTTCTCCATTTTCAAGAAATATAACTGGCTGATATGGCCTGTTATTTTATGACGCAATCACACATTACTATTTACATTATGCCTAACCGGAAAAGAACTTTGCTGGACTTGAATAGTTAGAAACGGTCTGTTGTATCTGCCTCTTCGGTCATACTCACCCGAGGATCCAAAAGAAGACACAGACACCACGATCAGAGAAATCAGAGCTGCAGCTAACACAACCTTCATCATCACTTTGTAAACTCAGAATGGTAGTTCGTTGCCTCGCAATCAAATAATATTAGCGACTGTGGTGAGTGCTTTGTTCCACGTGACAGGACAGTGTATACTAACTACAGAGTTTTCTTGATAACTTTTTTCAGCTAGTGTGGCTGGGGCGTAGTATAAAAGGTAGACTGTGGTGTCAGACAGCTGTCGGGGGCTGTTCTTATATACCATCTCTTCTCCCCCTTTCGCTCTGTGTGTGTGTGTGTGTGTGTGTGCGTGTGCGTGTGTGTGTGTGTGTGTGTGTGTGTGTGTGTGTNTGTGTGTGTGTGTGTGTGTGTGTGTGTGTGTGTGTGTGTGTGTGTGTGTTGCTCTTCCAAAACCCAAAACCATTAGTCATTGTCCATTAACCACTTTAGTTGGAGGGGGAAGGTGGGAAGTGTGATGTGTGTGAGAGTGTCTTAAGACCCACGTGACCAAATGAGTAACTGTGTGTGTGTGTGTGTGTGTGTGTGTGTGTGTGTGTGTGTGTGTGTGTGTGTGAGCGTGTGTGTGCGAGTGTGTGTAAGTGTGTGTGTATGTGTGTGTATGTGTGTGTGTGTGAGTGTGTGTGTGTGTGTTTGTGTGTATGTGTGTGTGTGTGTGTGTGTGTGTGTGTGTGTGTGTGTGTGTGTGGATGGGTGAGGGAGTGAGTGTTATTGTTGTTCTTGAGATTTGTTATGTCATCTGAGGTACAAAGTTTAAGCATGTTGTTCAACGACGAAGCTCGGCGTCCGTTCGCACCCTTCTACATGCGGGTTTGATCCAGTGTCATGTACATCATGTCAAGGGTTCCCAACTTATCACAACTTGTCTACCCCGTCAGATCATTTCGACTGTGCGCCATAGTAGCTTTCAATCTGAAGTCTGTCACGTGGCAGATTAGTACAGTATAACCACACACATTCGAGTTCTAAAGAAGCTTTCCATGGTTTTGAAGTTTTGAAGTTTTGAAGTTTTCGTGACAATGTGTGAAAAGTGATACAGAATACAAGGACATGAAAACATCACATTACATATTGAGTATGCCGACCGACGTAAAGAAAAGAAAAGTTGAAACCAGACATGAGTACATATTTTTTGTAAGAAAACCATCCAGGGAAGCAGCGTTCTCTAAGACCATAGCATGGGAAAATCATTAAGGTCACTTCTGCACAAATGATTATAAATTAGCCAGGATGGACTAGATATGTATTGGGATGAAGTTTTTGAGGAATTTATTTTTCTTCCTGTCAGGAGCGACATGAGCACAGATGATGTCTGTCTTAATGAGTCTGTTGCTTCTTGAAAAGTATAGATTTAATTGCAGCAGCACTAATTGGAGTCAGGGATTGCAAAGAGGGAGAACATGCAAGTATGAACAAGCCAATAGTATCTGGCATTTTGGTATACAGTTTTGAGTAGTCCCTATCAAAATCAGAAATTAGCCATGAGAAGGGGAAAAAGGGTTGGAATTTAATATCAAAATCTTAGATAGGCGTAAATTCACTTGTAAAAGGCCTAGAATATTAGATAAGCTGCTTCAGTGCCTAAGTTCTCAAAACCCAGTTGGTTTAGGGGATTTTTTTTATGTGTCAAAGTTTGGGGGAGGCGCTAAACAACATGAGTGGAAAGTATTTTGCCTTGGGACCCCTGGATGTAATACCTTATTAAATATTATATCAAAGAAAATTGCATCACTTTGCGTGCAGATGAGCTAAACAGCATTCTATTAACGTAGTATAAAGTCCGAATTGGATACCTACGGGATAAATTCAAACTTTGGCACATAGCACGCACGTTTACTGCTATTCCCCATTCAAACCCAATGCTTTTGTATGACTAGATATCCATCTAGATTATATGTCAACGGGAATAGCCAGCAAATATATTGGCCTGAGCTGACAACAGTAGGAAGTTATTATTTGTATATGAGCTAAGTATTTCCACATGTTTTACCCAAAGCCAGTGAAGAAAAGGCATGGAAGATATTTCTGAAAGTGCACGCCGTGGATGCAGTTCGACTGGCAACAACCTGGAAGAATGGGGCTGTTTGAGAAGTTGTCTGGATCATTACACTCTGTTGATGGCACGCCTTAGGAAGTAAAGTGCTGGGCTTCTTAATATACGGGGCACAAGAAAGTGAAGACATGGTTCAGGTTCTGTAAACTTCCCAATCTGTTCCTTCACGTGAGTGCAGACGGTCTAAAACTTCATATTTTATTTTGAACTTCCTGACATCTCACAATATGGTACCGCATTACATTTTTTTCCACACAAATGAAAAATTTAGCGGTGGGGGAAGGAGGAAAGGGAGAAATGGGAGAGAGAGAGGGGGGAAGGGTGGAGGAGGGGGTTGGAGAGAACAGATGACATACTGAAAATCTAATTGTTCACACACCGAGACCCGTTTCCTCATAAATTTGACGGTTTATTACATGAGTAATATCTGATCAGATTCGATCTATTCTGACCGAAATAATGTCAAAATTTGCAAAGCTTGGCCTAATTTGTAAAAGTGGGCATCATACGCCAACACCAACCATATAGCCAAATTATCTTATAGGTGGTGTTTTCATGAAGTCCACTTTTCGATCAAGGATGTGTATTGACTAAATTATTGAAAAACAAAAGCATTTCTGAATGCTGCATGTTAAGGCATTTTCAGCAATAAATAAAAATAAATACCTAAAACTTAAAATGAATGAATGAATGAATGAATGAATGAATGAATGAATGAATGAATGAATGAATGAATGGACTCATTCCATTTTTTTTGAAAAAGGATTCTTTAATCCGGAATGAGAAACATATTTTGAAATCCACTGTGTTGACCTACTGACATGTAAAAACTGAGAGTCATCTAAACAACATGACTCGTGATGTTTTCATTGTAGTGACTCAGCTTTACTATTATTCCAAAATTATTTTCACACGACCTCGTAATGTTATTGTTGAAGAGGTAATCGTGGATTGCATTGTCAGGCATGTCCAGAGTTTAAAACATGTCAGTTTCGTGAGAGATGATGAGGCAAGTACGTTTACTAGATGCCCCCACTTCCCCCCCCCTCCCCCTTCTATACTCTTTCCACTGTTCTTCTTGGTATTCAGACTACTTTATATTTTTAAGATCTAAACGTTCCTTGTAGATCTATAATGTATAAGATTTTCATTCACAGACGTTGGTCATTTTATGAACTGAGGAGATTTTTCAATGCTCATTTCAGGAATTAAAATCAAGGCACCGCACATTTCATAAAACAAGCAGTGGGTTGTACATTTCATGAACTGGGCAGTCTAGCAGTCATTTCTCAAGTTTGGTTTGACTCTTTTATAAAATCTGACCTGACACCATTAACTGTAAAGGTCTGGGTATACCAGAGGTAAGATCTGAACCACGGAGAAGATTATTTTCCTAAGGCATTTACCATACGACCATGGTGGGAACTCGAACTCTTGACCATTAGATCTTGAGCCCAACGCTCTAACCAAATGGCCACTCTGCTTCACTTCGCGGCCATCCAGTTGGTTGCCAATGGAAAAAAAAAGCTAAAAAAAAACATGTTGTTCAGTTGCACTTAAGACAAGAGGGTTACCTAACCACTCACCATGTTACCAATAATCAACTCCTTCTGTGATGTCCATCAACCCTAGACTTTGTTTATCTGGTCTATTTTTCCACTTGAGAGGGCGAAGTCACTTAACCTAACCACTTAGCGACTGGAGATCACTACAGTCATTGCAGTGCATTGTCATTTAGATTCAGGTTCAGCTACAAGTGGACGTGTGTGTGTGTGTGTGTGTGTGTGTGTGTGTGTGTGTGTGTGTGTGTGTGTGTGTNGTGTGTGGAAAGGGGGGGGGTCAGAGAAACGTAAACATGTGTGAAGGGAGTAGTTCTCGTTCTCTTGAACTCACCGAACACTTGAAAGAACAGAAAGGCGGTTGAAATGAGAGAGAGAATAAGAAGAAAGAGAGAGAGACAGAGAGACTAAATGACATTAGACAGGCAGGCAGGCTAGCAGGCATGCAGGTAGACAGACAGGCTGGTAGATAGACAGACAGACAATCAGTTAGCCAGCCAGGCAGACAGACAGACGGACAGACAGACAGATAGACAGACAGATAGGCAGGCAGATAGGCAGCCAGGCAGACGGACAGACAGATAGACGCACAGACAGGCAGGTTGGCAGGCGAATAGGTAGACAAACTGGCTAGCAGCCAGATAGGCCGACAGACAGACATACAGACCGATAAACAGACAATTTAAAAGTGCAAGGAGAGTGTGATTTACATTAGAACCTCACCATCTCTGATCTCTGAGAAACTGACTGCAAAGTTGAGTGAAACAGTGACAATAATAATAATAATAATAATAATAATAATAATAATAACATCGGCTTTTTAGAGCTCTTATCTCAAACATGCTCGAGCGCTTAACACCAGGAAAAAATATCTCAGACACCCAAGCATTTAGTCATGCACACACAGACATACACTGTACAATCATTTTGGTAAGATAATTATTACAAGGTATGATTTGATAGGCTGTAAAAATTAGTCCAGTTAGTGTTTGAATAAGTATGTCTTCAAGAGTATCTTAAAATTGTTCAGACTGTTTGCTTTAGGAATACTTTATGGTGGATTAATCCAAACAATGGCCATGTGAATGCGAAAGCTTTTTCTCCAGATCTTTACATATTTGTGAAGCAACGCTGCTGAACGGTTATGGGGTTGAACTTAACATCTACAGGTCGTGAGTTCGATTCCTTTGGGAAAGCATTGTATTCACATTTTCCTCAGGCCACCCGTCTGTAAACACGGCTATAGGCAGTGGAAGATAGTCTCAGAGTGCTAGTGATCAGTATCTGTAGATGGTTGCAGCAGTGCCTGACCCCCAGGAGGTGGAGAAAGTCTTAGAATGAACTGGCCTGCTGAGGTAATAATAATGTGAAGTCACCTGAGCGGGCGTTAGCCAGGCCACAAGACTTATAAACTGCGTCATTATTCTTCTTTTTTCTTTTCTTCTTCTTCATGTTATTGTTATTGACACTACGAGGCAACAAAAACTTTTCTGAACTCAGTGATCTCAGTGGCATGTGCTCGGTCAATAAATTTAGTAGGTAGGCAAAATGCCATTCATGGTCTTTTTGTAACAGAAGGTTGCATTAGGTATACAGAGTGTTACTGTACGCTGAGAGGAGGACAGATAGATGGAGAGATATGAGAGAGAGAGAGAGAGAGAGAGAGAGGGAGAGAGAGAGTCAAGAGGGAAAAAATGAACAAAATTGAGAGTGACAGAAAATTAAAAGATTGGAAAAAAAGGAGAGGAAAAAAGTGAGAATGAAAGAGAGAGACACAGAGAGAGAGAGAGAGAAAGAGAGAGAGAGAGAGTCAAGAGGGAAAAAACAACAAAAGTGAGTGTGACAGAAAATTAAAAGATAAGAAAAAGAGAAGATGAAAAAGGTGAGAAAGAAAGAGAGAGAGAGCAAGAGAGAGAGAGAGAGAGAGAGAGAGAAAGAGAGAGAGAGAGAGAGAGAGTCAAGAGGGAAAACAAGAACAAAAGTGAGAATGACAGAAAATTTAAAAAAAGGAAAAAAAAAGGAAGAAACAAAGTGAGAATGAAAGATAGATCGAGAGAATCGAGAGAAAGATAGATCGAGAGAAAGAGAGAGAGAGAGAGAGAGAGAGAGAGAGAGAGAGAGAGAGAGAAAGGGAGAGACAAAGAAAGAGAACAGGCTCAGTGGGTGATTGATTAATAACGAGGAGAAAAAAAATGAAAATATATTTATACTTCTTCAGGAGAAATGTCTTGTCCACAGACAGTCATACTGTACACATCATTCATAATACGTACATACCAGTGAATTGCCTTGCTATTTCTAGCTTATAATAATATTTAGGGTTGAACCTTGCACGGGAAGATATGCCTTTTCTGACAGCTATTTTATCATAATCATGCTCAGGTCCATCTAGAAAGGCTGGGAACAGCTGTTCAAGGCATTACATTAATCTGTAATGGTCAAAAATACACTTCAAGAGGTGGAACACTTTTGTTTTTTTCAAAGCCGTCCAGGCCGTCAATACCTCATGTTTGAAACCCATCCCTTTAGGGTTTATTATAAGACTATTTGATTTTCTACACGATACTTGTAACAAGGACACACTATGTGTGTGAAAATTATAGGCTGTTATTGAAACCATACCCCCTAATTGGCCCAGATCGGGTGTATGTCGTTCTGAAAAAAATTAATTGTGAAAAAACTCTTTAACAGATAGCACGAGAGTGTTTATATTTTTTTTTACAAAGATAATACAGATATGCAGTTATAGGGAACATTGTATAACTCTAGTGCTCAAACAGATACAATGATTAGGCTGCTAACTTCTACATTAACTTTATACATTCGTTATTCATCCAAATACTTGACAAACACGCTTTTAGATTTGAGAACTAAATTGAAATGCCTGTTGATGATTTCATTCGTTGAAGGGTATGTTACGCTCTGTAAGTATGATAAGGTGAAATGAAAACGAAGATTAATTTTCCAGTCCTTTACCATCTTCTGATCAGTAGCCTCGTGCCCCTAACAGACCGCCAGTTCTAGGTGTCTTGCAATAAAAATGTTGAATCTTACAACAAAAGCTCTACTTTCTGCTCTTCTTTTGTTTTGTTTCGTCATTTTGTTTTCATCATTGGGACACTTACTGTGCTCATTTTGAAAACGCCTGGAGCAAATACAGAACACTGTATAGACTGAGAGACACAACTGTATAACAAGATGTTATAATATAATATATATATTGAACCAATCCATACCAGCCTGTGCACACGTATTGTGCTATTGCGATGATGTCTCCGATGCCTGTGCCTGTATATGTTCGGTGTACATTAAAAATAATGTTGCAAAAGTGAAATATTAGATATGCGGTATTGTAATGATGATACCTAATGGTTTAAAGTATTGCTGCCTCTTTTGTCAATAGAGTCTACATGTTCTTACTTCACGTTTAATAATGTCTGCTCTCCCATGGCGATTTCATTTTAATTTGCTGAACACAAATGTCACATAATGTTGTGTAATATTGTGTTTATAAACTAAATGACATTTTATGCAAGAGATTATGAGGAATGAAGGTTAAAGTCGTCACAATTACTTGAGAGAAAATAGAAATAACATTTTTTTTCCTATTGTCATTCGCATACTCATTATTTGAAATGGGACAGAAAGATAGAAAGAAAGAAAGAGAGAGCGATATATAGAGAGAGGGAAGGAGGGGGAGAGAGAGAGAATCAGAGACCGATAAAAGGAGAAGAGATACCACAAAAGAAAGAAAAATAACAGCAATTGTATACAGAGCTATATTTAGCTGAATAGTTGTGATATGACTTGTTTCTATATGGCATCTCCTCTAAAATAAATTTCCACAGCCCGTTCTCAGTCAACTCCAACAAATCTCACTGCCGGTTTAAGAAAAATCATATAAAGAGTGTTGCTAATGAGTCAACAAGGATCACTTCCGAAAATACAAGATCATCAGTTGATAAAACCCAGTATAACAGACCGTTATCTGGGAATCATTTGTTATGGCAATGGAAATATAGAATACAGAAGTAATGATTACCGGAGTTGTGATGTATCATACCGCATCCTCTTCCATATGTAATAACAGAGATTGATTTATTCCATGTTTTGTCCTCATATTCAAGATTTGCCCTTTGAAACTAGAGACTTAGTGATTCGTACTGTTTGATAGTTGCCCTATGAAAGTAGTATATAAAACACACACACACACACGCACACACACACACACACACACACACACACACACACACACACACACACACACACACACACACACACACTCACACGCACGCACTCGCACGCACGCACACACACACACACACATACACACACACGCACACACACACACACACACACACACACACACACATACACACACACACACACAGACCTGCCTGCCACTTGCAGTGCACACAAGTAGGCCACTTGGTAACTAATAATCAAATCTTTATTTAGAAAACTCAGTTAACTGTGCAGCGCAGCTTGGCTTGGACTTTCTCCTTGTCTAAATCTAATGAGTTTTGTTTTCATTTTTGTTTTTTGTATTTCATTGACATTTCCGTTACAATCAGGCCAACCCCCCTGCTCATGAGAATTGAATTTCTGCCGTGTAATTTTCTTAGCAGATCTGCTAATCATTATAATAATACATGTCATTACAAAGCCACCTACTCCCATGTATTTTTGTCAGTAATGAGTTTTGTGGTGGACTTTTTTCTTTTTTTAAGTAGACTAGCTATTTAGAGAGGAATTATAATTTTAAAAAAATATTTGTAAAGCTTTGTTTAATCTTCAGTTGTTGTTTTGAATTTGCTGAAGCAAAAACTGCGTTGAGAGAGAGAGAGAGAGAGAGTGAGAGAGAGAGAGAGAGTGAGAGTTGGAGTCCAAATGACAAGGGCTGCACCAGGCTTTCTTGTCATCGTCATTGCAGGCGAGGTGTAGGCCTATGCCCCGTATCAGAGTTTCTCTGTGCAGGCATGGCAAGCTCATACGAAGAATGGGTATGATTACTTATAGTATTGATCAGCTTTACAAGGTATTGTTCTGCACCCAGATTAATACTCACTAAGCTGACTGCACATCATTAGCCCCTTACCCCTTCTGTCCAGATCATTCTCGAAATTCCTCAGTTCTCTATATCAAGGGACTTCTCAGACCCACTGGCTTTAGTAAAAGTTTACAGTTCGGAATCGTTGATTTTTTCAGTAAGCCTACGCACTAGTTATACCAGCCTCTGGTGGATCAGTATGCGCCTTGTTTAAATTAAGACTTCCTTTTGTGTGTGTGGGGGAGGGGGGGGCAGGGGGGNGGGGGTAGTGGGAGTGGGGAGGGTTTACACGATTTTCTTTTTCTGACATCCTAATGCTACCCTAGGGTAAGGCGGTTTGTTAGTAAAGCTCTACCTCAACAGATTCAGGACATCTACTCGAGCTGACGATGAGTTTGGGGGTGGGGGGAGGGGGGAGGAAGTGACAGGAGTTGAACACACTACACAACTACTTACCTAGAGTACATGGCTCATGCACATAACCCTTACCCTCACCCGGTGACTAACCTGCAACGTCAGAACATCGTATATATAATCATAAACATTTCCTCCGCCATCGATACTGTATAAGAATGGTTAGCTCGTAGATCTACTTTAACTGATCAACGCCGTGATAGGTTATCGGATTTTCTTCCTCTCCACTAGGTTCAGCACATTCATCTTCAAGATCTGTGACCGTATGGTATGCATAATTCCTACGTTAATTAACGCACTGCGGTAACCACGGGAAACTGCCAAAACATTAAGTGGTATTCACAGCGGTTAACGCAATACGTTACTTAACGTATGGATTATGCATACGGCCAATGGATTGTTCAATCATCTCCACAGCTGACTCTCTGCTTTCGACATCTGAGTCCCTGGTTTTGTGTGATGTTCTCTAGTTATATGAACTTCTCTTGCTTGGAAGTAGGATGGAGAAATCCAGAAATGAAGGGTAAGGAGACTGCTTATGACAAGAAAAAATGCGTAAAGTAACGAAGAAATCAAAGGCTGCATCTAAGTCCAGACAAGAAGTTGAGGGGGAAGGGGGTAATGGGTAGAGCTGAGACGGATTAAATCCTTGTGACACCGGATGAAAATCCGCTCCGGTCCTACGAAATTCTCTCAATCCGGATTTTCATCCAGATGAATCTTCGCGGTTGTAATCCTCTGTCTACGGTACCGGAGCGAAGGCAATTCTCTCCGTTATCACAGTCGGCTTGCAGATGGAAGAACGAGTCAGACGGCTCAGGACGAGGACGTAACGAGGGCAGTGCACACTTTCACAAACACCCTCAAACGCTGTCTCAATATGTCACGAACTCGCCCGACTGCCGACTCTCGGCAGCTGATTGCCAAGTACCTCTACAAGTTTCTCATCCGGATGAACCAATCCTTCATCCGGATGAACCGATTACTCTCCCAATCCGTCAATCCGAATACTTCATCCGGATTAGCCTCACCTCTAGTAATGGGTGAGAACGTGGTAGATGCCTGATACAATAACATAGACCTACTCTCTTTCTTTTTTCTTACATTAATCGTTCATATCAGAAGTTCTTATAGTAAACATGACAAAGCGTCATGTGGATTACGGTAGATTTATTCTGAAGGTGAACTATTTTTTTGGTTTTGAGCCTTCATCCTTTTAAATGCTCCAGTTTTTATTTTTATTATTTTATTTTTCTTAATTGACCATGACAGTCTACGAAACCAATTTTTTTTTTATATTGCACAGAGTGTAGTATGCCTTGATGTGTGAGCTGAATATTATATAATCTTATTTACTTCTCTGTGTAAAGCGGTCAGAGCTTGTATCTACAGTGATGAGCGCTATATAAATGCTATGTTTTATTATGTATTATTATGTATTATTATTATTCATTAAAATTCTATTTCAAGTCAAATAGTGGTGCTCCAGACTGCAGACTAATGACTGGATATTTGGTAAGAAATAACGAAGCAACTCTGGACATGTTCACACGTGTTTATTAGTAAACTGTGGTAACCATCTTCTCAGAAGTGAAGTCAGATTCGACCGGTTAACGACGAACGCTCATATCATTGGAGGGAAAGCACTCAAAAAATAAATGAGTAGTATAAAAAGACGGTTATTTCCCGTGGACGAGTGATGATGATATTGAAGATTATTATAAGCTGCATTGCTCAATAGCTCCATAGCTGCATTTCATTACTTCTTAATTATCAAAGCCCTTCTTTTTTTATTTATAGAGAAGCCAAAGGACATGAGATGTGACGACAATCCCATCGACCATACACTCCCCTATGGCACAGTCAAGTTACCCCTGTGGCATTGTTCAGTTACCCCTGTGGCACAGTCAAGTTACCCCAGTGGCATTGTGCAGTTACCCCTGTGGCACAGTCAAGTTACCCCTGTGGCACAGTCAAGTTCCATGGTGCGGTAAAACTATAATATTTGTGACACAAATTGCATTTAGAAACAATGAACTGTTCAGGAATACATAAACAAACGTGTGTAGCGTTAGCATACACATCTTCAACTTCCGTCAGAATTGTTTACCCTGCTAATCAATAAACAAAGTTGTAGTCTTTTATTACCGCTTAACTGAATGCTAATTACAGCTTTGCTCCATTATAACCTTGGTCACGTGTAAAGCAGCGTGACCTAACGGTTAAGACATTGGACTCTCAATTTCCGACCACGGTCATGTTGTGAGTGTTTTGGGAAAACATTTCAGTTACATTTTCCTCAGTCTACCAGTCTGTAAAATGAGTACCTGGTTATAGGCAGTGGAAGATCATGTCAAAATGCTAGTGATCAGCTCCTGGAAATGGCTGTGGCATTGTATGCTCCTCAATGAGTGGAGAGAAGCCCTGCTCCTAGAGTGAACAGGTCTGCTGGGGGAATAATAATGTGAAATCGTGTGAGCGGGCATTAGCCTGGATACGACACTTACCAAACCAATAAAATTTATTTGCTAATCTGCAATAAGGAATTGTGCAGCAGGGAAACTCACGGTCCGCTCTTACTGCATCTAGTGACCAGTGGCCATATGCATAATCCATACGTTTAGTTAACGTATTGCGTTAGCCATGGTGAACACTACTAATGTTTTCGGAGTTTCCCGTGGTAACTGCACTGCGTTAGTTAACGTAGGGATTATGCATACCGCTACAGAACATTCATTCAGGTTCCCATGCTTTGGAGGCAGCGTGGCCGTGTGGTTTTTTGAGTCGAATTTAGAAACTGAAGACTGTCAAGTCCACAGTTTGTGCGTTCGACTTGCTGGCTAGGCGCTTTAGATTGTGATATCATTGAGAAAAGCGCCACTTCACTCCCCTTTCCCCACTCAGCTTAGGTATAAATGAAATCTGAACCTGGATTTACAGTTTGGCAGGGGGTTGNGGGGGGGGGGGGGGTGTATTAAGGACCAGCAATGACTCTGTTATGTGTTTCATTTGTAATATATTAGATATGTATATGTATGATGTCTACTTATTTACCATTTTATGACTCAAAATATATAACACTGTATGGCACTGGAACACAGTTTTTCTATGGGTTCAATAGACCTTCTGTTTTCATTGTTCCTTTTTTTTTTCACAATAATATCATTGCATTGCAAGCTTTTGATGTACACAAGGGTATTGTGGGAAGCATCATTGATCACTTCCTGCCTGGTGTCCTGCACGGAGATGTTCTGAGATACAAACTCATACTTATTGCTCATCAGCTCATCAGATTTTTCACATAGATAAGAAATATTTTACCAGACCGAATATGTCAAAGTATATTAAACTGATGCAATCAGAGAATACCATGGAACTTAAAAGAGTATGTTGCCTTTTGGATATTCTAAACAAATCTTTAGTTTAATCCTAATAAAAAACAATTACGCCACCGAACCTAAGTCTAAACTGGTTCACTTGTGTCGTTTTTGTTGAATGTCTTCATTTTGTGAGTTTTTTGTCCTCCTTTTGAATGACTTAATGCATTTTTTGTACCTAAGCTGTCTAACAAAATTCTTAAACTTGACAGAATGATGGCTGGGATCAATGCATTAAACAGAAATATTGATAAAGATTTCCCCTTCTCATTTAATGACATACTTGTAGAGAAAACACTGTCTGAAATGTTATTATTACAGATTTATTGTGTCAGCTCCTAACACCGTTTTAACACTAGCAATCAGCTGTACTACCCAAGAATACTATGGAGCCCGACAACTAAGTCAGTGTCAACAGTATACATATAGCTCCTTAATGAACTACTCTTGAACGTATGAAAATTGGGCATTCCCATTGTTTTTCACCGTGGCGAGTGGTCATAAAATATCACCTGTTGGTGCGCATTCAGTAATAACACCTAGAGATTGGGAAATCTTAACAAACAACTTAAAGGTGGTGCGTAATGATAACGCAATTTTTTAGACATGAATGAAGCGACATAGTTTATAGCTCGTTTCAAAATTATCCGCGCGCGTTTTTCGTGAATATCCCTGTCATATAATTATCGAAGAATGGTTTTGATTACGGCTCACCGAGTGTTTACAGTACTTAAACTCATTGTCAACAGAAAGAAATTTTCATTCCCTTCCATTTAGTGGCAAGTCCCATTTATTCGCTTAATTGCAATATTATAATGTTATAATATGAAATTATAACGCTTTGAGCGCATGAGAAAAGAATGAGTGAAGGTTGTGTGAGTTGTTTTGTTCATGCATGAAGCACATGTAAAAGTAATATCAACGATTGCGAAACGATTGCGTTAGTGCTGAGTGCGAATAAATCGGTCCTTACCTGGGGTCGTAATTCGGGGTCTGCCGCTTCTTGGACGTTTGTTTTGATTTACTATTATGTGTTACTGCGTAATTTTTCTTTTCTCCGCCATTCTCTAAGATCTGTCCATCTCTCCATCCCAGGTTTCTTTGTGACTATGTTTGTACCCATATCTCTCACACAACAGCATAATAAAGTCGAACCTGACCTTGTGACCACCTGTCTGTAGCGCCCACCTGGCCATAACAGACAATCTGCGGAAATCTCGGATTATATTACTATATTATAAATGCACTGTGTATGGCGATCATCTGCCTATAACGGCCGCATGCGCCCAGTCCCGTGTGTGATCGCTATAGACAAATGCGACTGTGGTAATACGATTGCAATTAAAAGAACAAACAAGGATTTGCGATTAACCGGTTTCCTTGAAAGCTGTGAAAGTAGCATAGCAGTTGCACGGGTTAGACGAAAATACCTTCCAGAAAAAAAAAATGTAACCTTTCATTACTGTAAACAACCTACGTGTTGCAGTTCTAACAAATTATCGATATTTACAAAGAGTTATGAAACAAAAATCTTTATTTCTTCTTTAAAACACGCGTAAAAATATTTTTTCATTAAGACAAATTGGTTTATATAGGCATGCAAAATTTCAGTCAATTCGGTAGTAGCGTTTAACAAATATTTGAAGAAAAAAAAAAAAAACACTCCCGCGGATAATTTTGAAACGGGCTATACTAGACAAATCTCGCGGTCACAGTCATGGTTTAGAAGACGTTGGGTTGATGAAATCCCACGCAAGTAGCGTTAGCAATCTCGGTCAGGGTTAAGACAAGACATCTGGGACTTGTGTGAATGAGAAGAAATCTTCCCCAGTGTTAGTGTGGAACCAGGTGGAACAACATGAATTCTAATAAGCTGAGACCTAGATATATAAATGACATGGATGAATGAATCAATCAATCAATCGATCAGTTGCATCCTCCGATAAAATAGGTCAGTGTTAACGAATATCTAGTTTTCTTGAAAATTTGTAGACTCCCGAAATACAAAACATTAATACTAAAGTACTAGACATGGTAAAACTTAAACATACTTACACAATGAATTAGATCATGTGTGTTACAAGTTATTTAATACGGTCACAGGGGGGGAAACTCGTCAACAGTGCCGGATGCTTTCAAAGGCTTGTTGATCATGCCTATCTTTATTACTATTTGATTTTTCAGTTGACTTATTTATGCTGAAGCCAACCACATGACAGTATAGTCTACAGATTACTGGCATCTATTATGTTTCTTCTTTCGGACATATACACAAAATTTGTTTTTCAAAGAATTCTGTAATTTGGGAATATTTCTCCCATAGAGATTAAAGTACTTCTTTTGCTCGATCTTTTAAGGGAAATAGTTGTCCCAATTTTTTTCACAAATCTTTTTCATGAATAGTCACCTCGAATTCTGATTTGGTCCTCATTTTTTCATTAAGCTGATTTTGACCGCGTGTAAATATAAAGGCTTAGCACATTTTATTTTTATATCTATAAGGCTCAGAATGTAATTGGGACTATGAAATTAAATGCTTTATGTAGATCACGGGTCGTTTTACATATTTCTACACCCTGACATTGGCTGGCAAGACCCAAAAAAAGAGGAATTTTATTTATCAGCGGATGAATTGGATTGTACAAAATGAGTGATTTGGCCTTCTAATAGATACCTGAAACCTACAAAAATGCAGAGAAAATGGTAATGAAAAAAATAGATAATTATGCATAACAACATTTCGCATACCTTCGTCTCTCACTCTCTCTCTCTCTCTCTCACACACACACACACACACACACACACACACACACACACACACACACACACACACACACACACACANCACACACACACACACACACACACACACATACACACACACTAACTCTCCTCTCACTCTCGCCTCCTTTTCTCTCTCTCTCTTTCTCTTAGACTCTCTGGCTCTCTCTCGCCTTCTTACACACACAAACATACACACACACACACACACACACACACACACACACACACACACACACACACACACACACATACACACACACACAAAGACACACACACACAAACACACACACAAACACACACACACACACACACACACACGCATACACAAAAACACTCACTCACACATACACACACATAAACACTCACACACATTCACTCTCTCTCTTTCTCTCTCTCTCTCTCTCTCTCTCTCTCTCTCTCTCTCTTTCTCTCACTCCAGTACTCTTGGTAAATAGTATTAACACTTTCAACTGTAGTTTACACAAAACTCTATTACACCTCTATTAATGTACACTAACCCTAGACAGCAGCAGGTTCCTACAAAACATAAAGGAACGGAAAACACGAGGAAATGGAAGCAGAAGTAGGGCAGAAATCCCATGAGAGGCCATACTCGCCACAGATCTGAACAAAATGAATAGCTCCAGGACACAGGGGGACAAGAAAGAAAGAAAGAAAGAAAGAAAGAAAGAGAGAGAAAGAAAGAAAGAAAGAAAGAAAGAAAGAAAGAAAGAAAGGAAGGAAGAAAGAAAGAAAGAAAGAAAGAAAGACAGAGAAAGCAAGAAAGAATGACAGAAAGAAAGAGAGAAAAAAAAAGAAAGAAATACACAGCTGTAACACATTATGAGCAAACATTACAGAATGTATAATGACTAATATTTTGATGGATATAACGTACCACGGCGCAATTTAATTTAACATTTATTCTATTACATGAATGTATTGCCTCAGCTATGCAGAGCTGAATTCACGATGGTACCCATAATTACATGATTTTTGTTTTCATAACAACCGAAAAGATATTAAAGTAATTTTTATTTGGCTTTGTCTACCTCCCAGTGTTTTTGCTCATCACGAGCTAAAATTTTGGGAACAAATTCAGAACAAGAAATATTATGGGCACATACGTACGAGACAAAGACTACAATAAGCATTATCTATATCTTGGTGCTAATATTGGCACCTTGATTAAACAATAGCTATATGTCTTTTGTGAAACAAAATTCATATCTTGTTTTATGAGTATAAACACCTGCGATGTTTTTTGCCAGGGTGAGGCAGCAGGGGGAGTGGAGACGGCTTGCAATGAAGGCCTAGTGGATGACACTGAAAAACAAAACACGAGGGAGATAGGCATCGGCTAAAATGACGTAAATCCTATCAAAATAACAATAACAATGCTACTTATCAATTTCATATCTAGGGTTATGCCCGATCATGCAACTTCACACTATCATTATCCTAGCAGGAATGATCACTCTTGCAAGTTCTCAACTCCCTGGGGAGCGCACAGTGCCATAATCATTTAGAGGTGCTGATCACTATTATTGTGACAATATTTCCCATTATCTATAATCAGGTACCCATTTTATACATGAGTAGACTGAGGAAAATGTGAATGAAATGCGTTCACAGGACACTTACAACATGACAGTGTCGTGTCGGGAATCAAACCCACGACCGTTAGATCTTGAGTTCAATGCCGTGACCATTTGGCCATGCTGTCACACAGTCCATTAGCTGTAAATATATATATATATATATATATATATATATATATATATATATATATATATATATATATATATATATATATATATATTTATTTACAGTTGTACACATACAGGAGCAAAGTTTTTCAGAATATAGTGTGAGGAGGAGATGGTAATAGAGAAAGGAGGAGGTTGAAGAAAATAAAAAGAAGAGAATGAGAATAAAGCAAGTAATAGAAGCAAAAGAGAGAAGAAAAGGAGGAGAGCAAACAAACAAACACACAAAAAAAAAAGAGAGAAAGAAAGATGAAGCTACGACTTCTTTTTACCCCGTTAGGAAAATTTGTTTAGATTGGCCATACAATATTATATATTTCATCCAGAATACAAATAAATATAGAACAATATACATTATACATGATAGAAACAAAATAAATGAAATTAAAAAAAAAAAAAATACTAGCTAGATCTAGTTGCCTCAGACCAGCTTTCCGTTAATGTAAATGTAGTTGTTCCTGTGTGAATAGAAATGATGCATCAATAAGATGTTGGAAGAGCTGGGGAAGGAGAAAAGAAGGGGGGCACAAGGAGAAAGAGGAGAAGGAAGAAAAATTGATGATACGCAAGCTCTCAGTAACTTACCAGCGGTAGGTAGCACTACAAGGTCTCAAGTACC
>JAWQUT010000770.1:169364-179788 GCA_033807755.1 Ellobium chinense
AAGCCCACCGAGGACAATGTATAGCAGCCTCACGGGCGTGGGGGGATTCAGTATACACTCATTACCCATTAAATGCTGTTGTAACCAATTCTGGATTGACATCTCCCTAATCTTACCTAGTGTTATCATCCAAACTGGAGAATATTACTGTGTTGGGATTTGGACGCATATTAATTTCCCTTCTTTTATATAATTCTATACGCCTACAGTTATGTTGTCTTTGTAGTTGCTATGCCTTATCAATATTTCACCACCGATATGTTACTAAGTAATCTGAATCCTATTAAATGAATTGAATAACAAGTGAATAAGAACAGGTTAATGTCCTTGTGACATGAGCCAATAAACTTTCTTAAAGGAAAGTTGCGTCGTCCTACAGATCATGTTAAATCATATGATACCCTGTTATTCCAATAAAACAGTATTTTAAGTGTCTGTCAACATGATATAATGCCTCTGCCTGCCCCAGACAACCTACAGGGTTACGTTCTGCAAAGTCGAATTTTACGCTCACTGCGCGCGTGGCGGCCATAAGATTGCGTCAAATACGTTCTACCCCCATGGCCAAGTTGTCTCGCCAGTGTTCTGCGGACGGCTGATAACACTTCGGTATAAATCGTTTAATTCTACTGTAAACGGCAGCTGTGTCAAACAAAATCATGCTCAGGCAATAGAAATGCAAAATACTTTACCTGGTTTACACGGTCAAACTACTTTTGAATTTGGATGACCAAAACCTTAATTGAAAGCGGAATAATACATTGTCAGATAGAAGTGTCTGTAGTTGCTGGAACTTCAGTGACGTCATCAATTTTGTCACAAGCCGCTGCTGTTTGTGGAAGGGGAATAACTCTAGACGCAAGGGCAAATCCCGGTCACTCCAGCTCCTTTTAATGCGTCATATTACACACGCGTTCGGTAACAGAACGATGCTCTTCTTTCGCCAAACTGTCTCGGTATACATCACAGATAATTTTCAGATGGAAAAAGTGCTGGAAAAACTGACATTTTTTTTTCTTTTGACGTGTGTGTTCAGGTTAAAACTTTTGAGCCTTAAACCATGCCATGTAGGATGTCCCGGGTAAGCTTTTTATTTTATAAAGCAAATAGTGCGAATAATCCGGGACTCCTCTTTTCCGTAGGTTAGGGCCATTAGAGTGTTTCTAAAGTGCACAGTGAACTGCAGTGTGTAAGTTGTGTGAGCGGTGAAGGGTGAAGACGAGAGCGTGACAGAGTGAGTGACTGGGGCGGCGCATGTATTATGTAATATGTGTGAGAGTGTGTGAGTCTGTGTCTGTTATTGTATGTAATAATTGTATGCATAACGGTAACAAAATAAATTTCCCCACGGGGATAAATAAAGTATCTTATCTTATCTTATCTTATCTCATCTTATCCTATCTTATCTTATCTTATCATCTTGCTACAGGTTGTCATATGGAGGTCACACTAGATGCTGCCACTAGGAGTCAGACTGTAGCAACACCAGGCTTCAGCCAGGGCGGTAGAACACCAGACAAACGATGCTTCTACATCTTCCACGTAAGGATGAAGTCTGGCCAAAAACTGGGGAGAGGGGGGGTGTAGTTGTTTAGAGTTTGAGTTTTCACAAAGTCGGTTTAATTATGGTCTTCCCAAGAAGAAGAAGAAAAAGAAGAAGAAGAAAAAGAAGAAGAAAAAGAAGAAAAAGAACAATAACAACAAGAACAATAACAACAAGAACAAACAGGAACAATAACAAAACTGTGATGTCGCCTTAAACTAAAAGTCAGTAGGGCAGTTAATATTTCTGTTCTAAGGAGAGAGAGAGAGAGAGAGAGAGAAAGAGAAAGAGAGAGAGAGAAAGAGAGGATGAGAATGGGAAGAGAAACAAGGGTAAGCACGAGAGAAAGACAGTGAGAGGTAGAGGGAGAACGAGGGACGGAGAAAGAGGAAAGAGAGAGAAAGAGAGAAGGAGGGAGGGAGAGAGAGAGAGAGAGAGAAGAAAGAGAAATGAGTTAGACAAAATCACATGTATATCTATAGACTTTGCTTGTCTCCTCAAGGCATCCGAAGGGGCTCAGCTGAAACTGACCTTCCATACCTATGACCTTGACGTGGATGATAAGTTTCGTATCCAGATATCCAACGAGTGGGAGGAGCCGTACAGGTCAGTTGTCACTCTGCTAGGGGTGGATCTTACATTATCCCTCATGTTGATGAATAAGATGGCAATTCCACGCCTTCTTTCGTTTGCATTTAAAAAAAAAATTAAGACTATTTATAGACCTACATGAGCCAACGACCATTAAAAGGTCTATCTATCTGTCTATCTGTCTGTCTGTCTGTCTGTCTGTCTGTCTGTCTGTCTGTCTGTCTGTCTGTCTACATATTTTGTTAAACAACCAACCAATTCACATCTACATGTATATGCATTTAAACTGCCCTACTTATAACAGAATTACTGTGTCAGACCTATCAAGGACTTTGGCCTTATAACAGCAACTTGGCAGCTCTGAACTGAAGAAACTGGGATGTCGTGCAACTGATTGGCAAGCATGGGATAGCCTACTGCTTACTATGTTTATAAGCCAATGCAAACAGGGCCTGCCCTTGTCGGCTTAGGCTGATAGTCTCATCTCCCTGGTTAAATTACTGAAGGGCCTTTCTAATTCCGAGGGGTCAACACGCCATTTCAAGATGTCTTGCAAAATATTAGGCCTATACCTGAACTAGAGACGATGTAGATTTCTATAGCGAACAAAGCCAGCCACAAACAGGGAAATACCGCCAATCACAGATGATGATTTTTATTTACTATTCATGCCGCTAAAATAGTTGCATTCAAGGTCGTTTTTCTCCAAACTTCACTCATGGTATGGACTTTTATCATATAAACAGGGTCTATTTCCGGTGACATAAAAGTGTGTAATAATTTTTTGATATGTCATACGTTACATACATTTGACCTTTGACCTGCTTACGAATACTTTGATCGGAAGCCTTGGAATCTCCTAGATGTTTGAATATGTGACATCATTTCTTTTGCGACGTCATGAATATGTGACGTCATTTCTTTTGTAGCTATTTTCACTGCCGTGGGGTTTCCCTCTGTCTAGATTTGTTCAAAAATTATTTCAAACAATATTTCTTATCGCTTGTCCTCGTTCTCGTCACGTTTCAGTTTTGGTTCAGTTAAACATTTGAAAAAAGTACTTGAAATGTCACAGTGTTTCTGTGGTCTAAAGTTTCATCGATGATTGTCAGCTGTTTGGATCTACTTTGTGTCGCGTAACTGTGCGGTTCATTCAGTTCAGTTGTGATTGATATATCTCAAACAGGGTGAGGGCCACTTCAGGGTCCTTTTCACGATTATAAGTTCATTTTTTTATTAGTTACATGATAAAAAGGATTCTGGCGAGCGAATACGACAAATGTATAACGCATTTCATAAATCTGATATCAAACAAACACGAATTTACAGATCCTTTATTTACGCATAGGTAAATAGATTGACGTCAAGACCCCCAACTTTTCTAACCAAAAGGACAAAGAAGAAGAAAAAAAAAAAACTTGCTAGTGGAGACATCTGTGTAAACGATTCATATCAGTGGTAATGAACAGATTGATTTTAATTGTGAGCAGTACGTTACTCCGTCCTCCTATGAAAGTAGGGGAACTGATGAGAAGAACCCATGCATAATATGACCATTGAAGCCCTCGGTGAGATGTTGAAAGGATAATAAAAACGACAATCTGGATTGAGACTCCTTGCGTTAATTTGTTTCGTAAACAGAGCATGACGTCCTAGATCTATGCAATGGTATAATCGTATCTCAGTGTAACTTATTATCCTTAAATAAGTGTGAGTGAGTGTGTGTGTGTGTGTGTGTGTGTGTGTGCGTGCGTGCATGTATGTGTATGTGGATGTGTGTGCGTGTATGTGTGTGTATATGTATGTGAGTGTGTGAGTATGTGTGTGTGTGTGTGTGTGTGTGTGTATGTGTGTGATGTATGTGTGAATGTATGTGTGTGTGTGTGGTGTATATGTGTGTGTGTGTGAGTGTGTGTGTGTGTGTGTGTGTGTGTGTGTGTGTGTGTGTGTGTGTGCGTGCGTGCATGTATGTGTATGTGGATGTGTGTGCGTGTATGTGTGTGNTGCGTGCAAATACGATTTTTGGGACCCCAGTTACTACAGCAGTTGATAGGTGGACCCCATTTAGAAATCCACCCTCAGAATTTTTATAAATTATTTTATCAGCCAAACAAACCGATGTCGTACCATAGAATGGGTGTCCGCATCCACGGAATATGCTAATTTATTGATTATCACAGTATTTATGCTGGACCCCAGTTACTATTACAAATAACATGGACCTCACTAGGCCACAAATACACGTATGTGTGTGTGTGTGTGTGTGTGTGTGTGTGTGTGTGTATGTGTGAGTATGTTTGTAAATCCCTGAGAATGACTCCGGGACTCGGAAAAAGGATCATAATAATATCAGCCTTGAGATGGTATAAAAATCGTTGTTCCGAATCGAGTTCTTACTTGCCGCAAGAGTAGACTCATCAAGTGTACAGAGTTGAATGGAAACGTACTAATTATACTATGACAGTAGAAAATATCCTAATCTTCAATCAAAACATCAACCATTTTCTAAATACACACTCAGGGAGATCAACAAAATTTCAGGTTTAGGTGTACAGACACTGATCGTAACGTGCAAATAAACTTCTCTTTTCAAGGTAAACTTCCAAGAGAAACCGGTTCCGAAAGAGGAATCGGATCCAAGGACTCCCTGAGCCATGATTCTCATTACCGAATCCAGAACCGATTCCTGTCCAGGCCTAAGTTTTTTTTTTGACCCTATGTATATTTTTTTGTTGCAGGCTGGAGAATGATAACCACCCGGAGCAGATTGTGAGCGTGTTTAACGAAATGTACTTGGAGTTCTGGGCTGGCTATACGGACGTGACGAATATTGGGGTCAACTTCACTGTGGAGATCATCTTAGGTATGGAGTGTGCAAATTTTGCTGAGAAGATTCTATTTACCCTATTGAGTCTCATCCCAATTCTTCTTCACTTTTTTACCACGTAGCGTCCTCGTGTTGTGATAAAAGAGAACATGTTTAAGCTGATCGTACGTACTACAGAGGACATTGCTAATAAGCCTGATCGAATGCAGTATGCAAACTAGAGGTTGATCATTTGGTCTTTGTAGTGTATATATATATAATTTTTTATAATCCATATAGTTCACGATCGTGGCTTGTTTCATCTGTTACAGCGGAAGAATCCTGTTACGACCGGGCCAGTAATGGTGCCGACTATGTTGGAGATGTGTCCATGTCTGAGGTGTATGAGAAGTGTCTGCCTTGGACGGAAGTAGCAGACTGTCTTAGTTTCCCATATGAAGAGTAAGTTATCCAGGAATCTAAGGGTTAATGACTTTCCTTAGCATGCATAAATCAGCAGGAATCAAAGAGCTCATCAGTAGAAGGCTATGAATTCCATATTATGTCTTCTATGTAATTCAGGAATCAAAGAGTTTACCATGCATATTTTATGTAACCCAGGAATCAAATAGTTTATCAAGAGAAGGTTAGGCCATGCATATGTAATAATGAATTTAAAGGATTTAGGCTATGACTTCCTTAACAATGTAACCCAGGAATCAAAGCTATAGACAAGTATGAATTACTCTACCATACATGAGTGTCCCAGGAACTCACGAATTGTTTAAGGGAAGGCTATTATAAGTCTGTCGCTGTGTGTGTGTGTCTGTCTGTCTGTCTGTCTGTCTGTACTTCTCTTCCTCTCTCTTTTTCTCTCTACCTTCCTACTCTCTCTCTATCTCTCTCTCTCTTTTTGTCTCTGTCTGTCTGTCTGTCTGTCTGTCTGTCTGTCTGTCTGTCTGTCTGTCTGTCCGTCTGTCTGTCTGTCTGTATTTCTCTTCCTCTCTCTTTTTCTCTCTGTCTTCCTACTCTCTATCTCACTCTCTCTCTCTCTCTCTCTCTCTCTCTCTCTCTCTCTTTTTGTCTCTGTCTCTCTGTTTCTGTCTGTCTGTCTGTCTGTCTGTCTGTCTGTATATCTGTCTGTCTGTCTGTCTTTCTGTCTGTCTACATATACATTTTTCCCCCTTTCTCTACCTGTCTCTATTGAAAACTGACTAGTGTATGTACATATACTTCCTGCAGGACGGACGCTATCTGGTTACTAAGTGAAGGTGATGACAAGTGTCGAAACCCAGGCGGAGCACTCATAGGACCCTGGTGTTATACCTACAAGAATGGAACAGACTGTCTCAGGAGATACTGTGATGTCTGCAATTACAGTAAGCCATCCATTATTACCAACACCACTCTCTAACTGCCGTTTTACCCACATACACACTCATTTCATAGTATTTTTTTTTTTTGCATTAAATACATTATGATGTCATTGTAGCCTACAATCTCAATATCATGCGTTAATATACTACATTTTTACAATATTGGAAATGCATGTAATGGTCACGCTCTGTCACAACCTTCATGGGGAACTGGGAAGTTAACCTTTCATACACACATTATTTTTTGATGGATAATTGCTTGATGTAAGGTTATAATAATATAATATCAATATTGCTATTTTATGCATAACTCTATTAATGGACATTATTATTTCCCATATTCTCTTATGATAGGTTTCATCTGTCGTATTTTCTCGCTCGCTCATTCCACACTTTAAACGAAGCGGAAGCGATACAGGAGATACTGTCTACACACACACAAACACATACACACAGACACACATACACACACACACACACATACACACACACACACACACACACACACACAACACACACACACACACACACACACACAACACACATACACACACACATTAAACTAAGTTGGTCAACTTTACTTACCTTTGAAACAAGAACTATTACTTTTTTTTCAGAGATGCAATTCTTGTTTAATCCATTTAAAACTAATTTGAAATTGATATATGAACACCCTTACAAGTAAATAATAATGCAGCTGGGCAGAGCACTTGCTCTTATATTTTTTTTACTTTGGAAAGCATTTTGAAGCTAGATACTGAGTTTTTAAATAACTCTCTCCAATTAGACTCCGCGAACTAGACCTATCCGTCTTGCAACTATTAAAACTAAAGCTTTTTGACTGTAGCAAATTATTGCTAATATCTGAAAGTCAACTATCTGTACTTTCATCAGGTGAAGTGAATTTTCATCTAGCTTGATTCGGGCTCAAGATATAGTTATTCAAAGTGCTAAATGTGGCGCTCACAGTCCCATCCACTGGACAAAATATGAGAGTAAATCACGCTTAAATATCACATCATGTAAAATTCAAGTCATCGAAGACCAAACAAAAATTTCAGATTTAGAAACTGCCTTTTACTCATGACTCCAACATTTTGTGACTAGAAATGATTTGGGCGTTTAATTCCTGCCAAAAAAAATTTAAAAAGTTATTTTCTATAGTAGATGGATGAAATCGCCTTATTTAGTGCCTGATATTTACGTCTGTTCCTATTATACCGACATAAGTTCCATTTTGACCAGGTGCAGGGCATAATATTGTACTTGTAACTAATGCTCCACCCGCTTCTTCTTTTGTTTTCCTCAGAGGAACCAATTGATGCTGTGAAGACATGTTCCAGCCTCATGGCCGAGGATCCGAACTTTTGTACCACTGGCATACAGAGACACGGCTGTGTCAAGTCTTGTGGCGCGAGCCAAGCCGATAACTATGGTAACTACAGCTGTGTGTTGCTGTACACCTCTTTGTACACGTCTATACATGTCTCTATGGCGCAGATTTGAGGGTAGATACTACCAAAATGGTGCCGCCTGCAGTATTGAGACTCGATGGTGGGATATTTTTGGTGTGATTTTTTATCTTCTTTCGTGCCATCCGGCAACCCTTTTCACCGGCTGTGCTTCTTGTCCGCAATGTTAAGATTTGACATACAGCTATTTCTTTAAGAGCGAGAGTGGGTTAGGAAAGCATCTTACAAACAAATACTTTTTCCTTCTCTATATGAAGGGTTTCATGACAAAACGCATTATCCACCAGTGTGAATTTTTAGCTTATTCTACATACTTCATGTAGCAGTAGGAGTATTTAGTATACAGGTATATTTCCATTCCATAGAAGGATATTTGATCTACATTATTTAAGACTTAAATTTCGCCTTTGTATCTGGTCTGTTTTGCCACAACCCCAAATGGTGTACAATGCGTTTTGCCATGGAGCCCTTCATATAAAGAAAATAAACTTCTATACGGCCTTTCAGTTCAAGGGTAACTACAATATTGTGGATACTTGCTGTTTGCCACGACCAGCCTTCCAAAGAAAGTTAATCAGAAATCATTATATGTATATTATTATATCATTAAGAAACTGGAGGTTGAGGGTTCAAATCCTCCCCGAGGCAGGAAAAATAAAAAAAAAAGGACACTTAAGAGTCATGACCCAAGTGTTGTTCAGCCCCTTTAGAGTGTCATGAAGTCAAAGGGCCGAAACACTTGTTAGATGGCGGCATCTTTGTCTAAAGATCTTA
Organism: Ellobium chinense; assembly: GCA_033807755.1. Lineage (NCBI taxonomy): Eukaryota > Metazoa > Mollusca > Gastropoda > Ellobiida > Ellobiidae > Ellobium > Ellobium chinense. The sequence goes on from JAWQUT010000770.1 coordinate 177,927, forward strand.
TGTTGCCTCGCTCTCCGATTACAGTGTGAGAGTTTCCTTCCTCTGCCAATGTATCTGTTGTGCGTCCATTTATTAAACTTACATTGGTGGGCCTACACCTGTCATTTTATTTATCGTCATACCTAAACTTCAAGCTCTACCTAGCGAAAGTACCAGTTATATTTCGATTCTGATACTTAGTACTGTGGAGGCATATCGATACTTTCAATGTTCTGATGTGTTCGATACCTCCCATACTTTCGATATATTCTCTACTTTACATAAGTTCGATACTTCCAATGAATTTCAATCCTTTGGATTTTTGTTAATACCACTAAACTTTGCAAGGAATAGTCTGAGAGTTAGTTTGATGTTGAGGTTGAGGAAAAGAAAATGGAAATTAGTTTTTATACAACCAATACGTTCGATTCTTCCGATATTATCGATATTTCCGATACGTTTGATAGGTTTGATACGTTTTTATACTTCCGATATCTTGATATTTCACATACTTTGATTTTTCCGACTCTGAATCAACATTTCTATGTATTGAAGAATGGATTCTCGCAAACGATACTGCCCACCACTACTGCCATGTCTTACTTCTCTTCAGAATGTCCTGCGGGTTGGCATTCCCACAACAACAGATGCTTCAAGTACTTTGCCACTGGCGAGACACGCCAAAATGCTGAGAATGCATGTAATAGTTATAGCTCTGGTGGGACACTGTTTGAAATCCTTAGCGCGGAAGATCAAGAGAGAATCAACACCTTCAAGGATATCAATGGCTACAGGTAAGGTCAACCAAAGAAAAAACAAACAAAACTTCCGGAAATCAGTAGACTAGATCTAGATTCTGATGCAAAGTTTGTTGTTTTTTTTTTCTCAGTGAACTGGCAACTTCCACCTAAGTTTTCAGGATGATGCTAACGAGTATTTTCCCGGCTAGCACGCTGTGCCCTGATATAAAGTTTTCCAAAATCAATGCACTGAAGTTAAAAGGGGTCATTGTTTATTAAAAACAAGACTAACACCCCATTTTACAAATGGGCAGGCAGGCAACGCACCAGCTGCGAAAGAATACCTAGCGCACCGAAAGGCATCATAGACGAATAAATTAGACTCCGTGAAAAAGTTGGACGATTGGCGAATCGGGCGGATTGAAAAGATCAATCGGAGATTGTATTTCGTTTCTATACACATTCTTTATTTTAAAAAAGGGTAAACAAAAATAAAAAGGACTGATGTGTATAGTTACTTTTTGTGTATTTTTCTACGAATTTAGGTGAAAACCGCATGTTTTTACGTTACGTAGTTCTCAAGAAATCTGTGACACAAATTTGGCTGAAGCGTTTTATTAATATAGATATATATGCCTTGGTCATTACCAGGTGGTTTATGCAAACGTATGACTGCACACCAGCTTGGTTAATACATGTACACAATTTGAGGGGTGCCTGCTCAAAGACAGTATCTCTCTTGTATAATGTCTATAATGATATGGTCTTTGCGCTGGAGCTACTCCATATATTATGTGAAACAGATTTATTGCATACAGGTTAGAGAACACATAATGTTTTCAGTTTAGCACAGAGAGAGAGAGAGAGAGAGAGAGAGAGAGAGAGAGAGATTGATTGATTGATTGATTAAACTTTATTTGGTAACGGAGCAAAATAGGCACTATGGCCTGTTTACATTTTGGCCGTTAAAAAAAACAAAAAAACAACAACAACAACAAAATGAGCAAAAAAAAAAAAAAAAAAAAATAACTAAAGATATTCAAGCATGCAGATCTAATGAGAGAGAAAAGAAAAGAAACTAAAATATTCACTCACTCATCTACCCATCCACTTAACCACTAATCAGTTGACTGACTGACTGAC
>JAWQUT010000770.1:196130-210174 GCA_033807755.1 Ellobium chinense
AAAAAAATGGGAGAAGAGATAGCTTGTCGTGTGCATATACAACCTTCTACGTTGCTGACATCGTCTACAATATTGTTGTCTTTTTTTTCTTTCTCGGCACCAGACCCAAACAACGCAGTGAAGGCCTGCATTCGGTTGTACACGTCTGATAACAACTACTTTCTGGCTGACGGCTGGCGGGCGCTTAAATGTGACGCAGGTGGTGGGACAGCCTACTTCATTTGTCAGCTGGACCTGAATGGTGAGTTGAGAAGATTGGGGGTGGGGGNGGGGGGGGGGGGGGGAGGAGTGTGGTGCCAAGTGGAGAGGCGTGGAAAAGAATAAGCTGCAGGTATGGTCAAGAGAGAGGCACAGTGGTGATTCCAGAAAACATGAAATTGTGACTTGAGATAGGGGAATATGGTGGTGTCTTTTTTCCAGGAAGGGAAGGGAAATGTTGGGATACAATTACATTGATGAGGCGGCTTGTTGTTGTTGTTGTTGTTGTTATTGTTGTTGTTGTTGTTGTTGTTGTTGTCGTTGTTGCTTTAAGATTTCATTATCATTAGTGTGCTACGAAAATGGCTGTATCTATTTCCGCACTCCCATTTAACCCCCTCCCCCTCCTCCCCCGAAAATAAAAAAAAAATCTGTATCCTTGCAATTGTGATTTTGGCAGGAAACGATTGGAACTTACTTTTTTCTTTCCTTGGTATGTCAGCCTGGGCGTTTATCTCATATACAACAAGGTACCCATATTGAACAGGATAGACTGTAGTCCGTTCAGAAACATACTATGCCTCTCTATACAGTCCAATATCTCGAAAACTGTCTGATTTTTTTGGAAATTTGTATGTGAGGTGTGTAGACCGATGACCTAAGATGTTTCATAGGTTCATTATTACAGGATATGCCGTTTTCTAGTTCGCCTATTCCCGCTTAGTAAATCATAACCCATCATGAATTTTTGACAGTACCATCACGATTCTCAAGGTTGCAGCAATCCAGAGGCGGATACATTTTAAGCAACGGGCTGGGGGACGCCCCCTATGCAACTATTCAGAAACTCTTTGCTAAAACCAATGTAAAGTGTAAAATGTAAATATCCTCATAGCTTTAATTATTGATTGATTTTCTACCTCGGTCATTTTTTTTATATAATACAAAGAAGCGAAATCAGTAATGGATTCGATTTTCAAAGGGAAGAAATACTGGCATAACGTCATCAGTACTCACAAACTTTGTGCCAAGTTTGAGTGAATTTGGTTAATCAACTACCGAGATATAGCAGTGTAAAGAGGGGCAAATATTTCTAAACAGACTATAACTGTCCATTGTAGGCTAAACTGCATTACTGTGGTGCGCACTGCCCCGCCCCAATCCATTTGCATGCAATATTGCGCACTACAGTGCAAAATAGTGTCATTTTTTTTTTCTATTGTGGATATTGATCTTATGAACATTTTATCCCTCAGTATACATCTTTCGTCATCATAAGATTTAACACATATATCTGAAACGCTGTAATGTCCATAATGACAGTCGGTTTTGGATTATTTATATCTCGCCGGTAAGTTATGTGGATTCAGGAGAGAGCAATGTCTATGAAAGAGAATTATGAGAACTTAAACTTAGAAAAAATACAACCCGTCTGTCACTTTATGCATTGATGTGTCTTTAGCATGTGTGTGAAACCTTTGTTGAAGATCAATATCCACAACTGAAAAACACGTGTGTTAGAACTTTGCTGTGCTATTTTACATGCAAAATGGCCTGAATTAGAGAAGGACAATACACATTACAGTAATATCTATATATAAAGGTGGACTTGGCATGTTCCCCTTCTCCGCTTCGATCGTAGAAGAACCCGATTTTAAGGACGTGTTGAGGACGTTTGCGCTTAAGTTTTAACCGGGTAAAATCAGCAAAACTCTACTTCTCTTTTAGATCTAACTTTTCATTATTTTGGAATAGGGTGGTCTGATTGCCTCCCTTGGTCCAACTAATGTTTCATGGAGTCTAATGCATTCGTCTATAATGCCTTCCGGTGAGTAAGGTACTCTATAGTCTCTGGTGCGCTGTTTGTCTCGAGGTGATGACGGGGCACATAGACGCTAGATCTCAGCCATCTTGCTCCCATTTGTCAAATGGGGAGTCAGTCTTGTGCACTATAATCTACAATAGACGGGTAGTCTTCTCCTTTCAAAAAAGCCTAAATCTGTTTAGACCATTTTATTAGCCCATTGAAGACACTATAACTATTTGTAAACTGTTTGCTTTGCAGAAAACGTGGCCTGCAGTGATCAAATAAGTACGTGTGAAGCCATTATGACCAGTTTCCCGACCTTCTGTTCGGATCCTGCCACTGTTGACGTGGCTAATCTGTACTGTCACCGGTCATGTGGTCAGTGTCAAGGTAAGTAAACAGTCTGGCCCTATTAGGTCCAATACACAGACAACTCTCAAGAGTTTAAAAGTGTACTGAAAATGGCATTTATATATTAATTGATTTATTTATTTATTTGATCTATTTGATTGATTGATTGATTCCTTTGATCTATTTGATTGATTGATTGATTGATTGATTGATTGATTGATCGATCGATCGATCGATTGATTGATTGATTGATTGATTGATTGATTGATTGATTGATTGATTGATTGATTGATTGATTGATTGATTGATTGATTGATTGATTGATTCCTTTGATCTATTTTATTTATTTATTTATTCCTTTGATCTATTTTATTTATTTATTTATTTATTTATTCCTTTGATCTATTTTATTTATTTATGTTTTTATTTATTTGTTTATTATCTCTTTATTTATCTTTTTATGTATTGTCAATTTCTATATTTACTTAGCTATTTACATACTGATCCATTCATTCACTCCTTGCTTTATCTAATTATTTATTTATTTACATCGGCTTTCTGGATGATAGGCACTATTTAATATTTATTACATTGTTATATATTTTAGCATAATTGAACATTACATATTTATTTATTGTTTATATACTTATCTATATGAGTAGGCAGCATTACCGGAATGAATAATCCTCAAAAACAGTCTGAGCAAAAAAAAAAAAAAGTGAACAATCTCTCACGCTAATGCCATGATCAGACCAGACAATGTAACAATTAAACAAACAAACAAACAAACAAACAAACAAACAAACAAACAAACAAACAAGCAAACAAAAAGGTTAAGTTAGGATTAGACTAGCTGGGATAAAATCAGATCAGCTAAAATAAGATCAGACCAGGTAAAATACCTTCCGATTAATTAAGATAAGAGAAGTTTAACTAAGAAAAGATAAGATTATCTGAGATAAGAGAACATTAGACGGGTCGAGGTCTAATAAGGTGTGATCAGTCCAGATGAAATAATAGAACCTCAGAACAGCTGTGACTATAGATAAAAAGAGCTAAGATGGTATTAGGTCAGATCACGAAAGATAAGATCAAACCAGTTTACATGAGATAAGATTAGATCAGCTGAGACAATATTAGATCGGATAAGATTACTAAGACCAGTTACGATAATATAAGTTCAGACCAGATCAGATAATATCACATTGTGCATCATAAGATCAGCTATTGCAAGCTAAGATCAGACAAGCCAAGATAAGGTGTAAGATCAGAGCTTGGGCAATATAAGATGACACCAGCTAAACTAAGCCTAGAACAGCTAAGATAAGATGTGATCGTAGCAACTAAGATGCGATCATAAAATCCTTCTTAGCTGTACGAAGGAAAATGTATTTGGCTGATGTAATATGTCTGCAAGCTATCCAAAAAAAAAATTCTGTAAGCAAACACACTAAGGTTAGACGTCTGGCAAACCCCAGCACTACGAATGACAACAAACTTGGCCAACATCCAGACATTCAGTTGGTATTTAGATGATAATAGGGGCATGAATAATTTATTTCCATGAATCTTTTTAGTGTAACAGTCGGATTAAATCTCTCAAACTACTGTCTACGGGTGATTCGGGTGTCACTTTCAGTCGTCACTGACTGCCCAACCAGAGAAGCTCAGGTCGGTCTAGCTCGATTGGCATTAACGCGGCTACCTGCACACTAGGCCCAGCGAGGCAACAACATGGGATGATTAGCTGACATTTTCGGGCTCTCTCGTTATGCTTGTCTTGTAGCGTCAGTTCAATTCAATTGTTCAGTTCAAATAAGTTCAGTTTAGTTCAGTTCAGTTCAGTTTAGGTCTGTTTGGTTCTGGTCAATTCAGCAGTGAATCAAGCATCGATTCAATCAATTCAGTTCAAATTAATTCAGTTCAGTTTGGTTTAATCTATTTGCTCGTCAACATTCTGGGAAATCTTCAGTCTTGAATTCCGTAACAAAAACACGTAATTACAGATATTATTTGCAATTCCTAATTTTGTGCCCTTGGCCTACTTTCTGACATGTCTTTGCTTTTCCCTCTATCCAGTAAACTACCAATGTACGGAGCCCACGAGTAGCACCTACAGCCGGACATCGCCTTCCGGGACCATTGACCCTGGTGACGTCATGACCTTTGAATGTGACGAGGGTTACTATCACGTGGGCGGAGACCTAGAGAGGGCGTGCTCCTCATCAGGGGCGTTACTGGGACAGGCACCTAACTGTCAAGGTAGGGTGAAGATGAATTTTTTTCGAACTCTTGGCTCTGGGTTTAAATACGTGGCACGATGCCGCCCTTAGGGGTTGTAGGATTCCTGGCAATGATCAAAAAATAAAAAAAAACTTTGCACAAAGACAAACCAAAAAGTTCAAGCATGTTAGCAGAGATATCATACTTGATAACAGCAATGGACTAGATAAAAAAAAAAAGCTTACGACTTTAAACAGCAAAGAGCATCCCTATGATAATCATCAAAATAGCATCCCTGTTTGAAGAGGAATAGGAGAAATAGTCTTTTATACCGTTGGGAGAGGTGTCAACTGTTCCGTAGGTCAAGAAAAGAGGGATTGGCAGAAATGTTCTAAGCCTAATTGTGGAAAGCTTGTTAAATGAATTTGACTTGCTATAACTTCATGTTGGTCAATGTTGTTTACGTTTTTATTTTCTCCAAAAACCCTGACATTGATATATATATATATATATATACGCATGCATACACTCATGTAGGCATGCATACACATACACACATAAGCACGCATACACAGACTTACATAAATACACCCACATCGACATAAAAAGGGAGAGAGGCAGAGAGAGAGAGAAAGGAAAAGAGTGCGAGAGAGTAAGAGAGAGATGGAGAAAGAAGACACGATGCCTTTTTAATTTCTTTCACATTTTCCTAAATCCACCCTTCCGAAAAATGGGTACCTGGCTATAGGCAGTGGAAGATATCGCGCTATTGATCAGGACTTCTGACTGATGGCGGCAACGTATGCTCTTCAGTGAGTTGAGAAAATATTATACTTGTGATCAGGCCTGCTGGGATAGTAATATTGTGCAATCGCGTGAGCGGGCATTAGCCTGGATACGAGGGTTATAAACCATATTATTAATATTACTGTTATTATATTATTTATTATCATAGGAGCCTTTAAAGTGAAGTAAACTTTGGCGCTAGTATATGTAAAACACATGCAATGAATAGCTCTCTTTATTTCATAACTATTATCTGCTTCCTTTTGTCCGACAGCTAATCCGGTAGCTACGGATGTGAACCTCCACTCCCTCAGGCCTAGGCTAGACACTCTGCCCACACAGAAGGCCTACTTACTGGACCACGACGGCTACAGGTACACTTCGCACTGTCACGAGGCGAGATAGAGAGAGAAAAAAGAGAAAGTGCGAGAGATAAAGAAAGAGAGGACTTGAGAGGGAGAAGGAGAAATGGAGAAAAGAGAGAGGGAAGCAGACAGAAAGAGAAATGTGAGGGGAGAAGGGTTGGGAGAAAGAGAGATAGAGAAAGGCTACATGGAAGACCAAGTGAGCTAAAATGTAGACCAGACCAATGAGCTATTAATAGAACTTACGAAGCAGTCTCATTGTTGCTCTTTCCTTACTATTAACATTTCTTTGTGAAGACAACAATCTGTAATACATATTTACTAAATAAGTACACGTACAATAATGGCTAGGCCTTGTTCCTGTACGACTAGGTTTGCTGCCACAGAAAGTCACAGTCTATTACAAGTCTCAGAATGGCAGTGTGTGGTTTAGTGGCATAAGGTTACAGAAGCTATATTATTATTCGTCACCGTCTCCTAACACTGTCGTAACTGATTATTGGTAGATTTGCATTTACGACAGTATTAGGGGACGGTGACGTAATGACAAACCATACAAAATATCAACTGTCGACTGCTGGGCATTCAAGACTTAATCTTTGTTTGCCTAAAGATTTTTGCTGTGTCTCCTCCTTGTTTGACCCACCCCATGAAAACACAACTGAGACCTCAGGCTAGTTCCAGAGAAAAAATGTTACCTCATGCGCGGTCTCTATCTTTTCCAACTACTGACCCCAAACAGCGCTGCTTTACATTAGTCTAAACTGGCCAGAGAAGATGACAAGTGCAGTGGTACAAGCCATAACTAAGGTTTTTTCGCACTTAGAAGGAAGGAATTAATGCCTTAAAATAATGTATCACCCTCAGTAGTAAGGTCCAACCTAGGTGATATCAGTAGTAAATATAGTAATACGCGTATGTAACCATCGGTCTCATTTTGACCTACTACAAAACCATTGTTTAACCATCCTCTCTCCAGAGTACCATTTGACGGTGAAATCGCTACATGGTATTACCAAGCTGATGAGCCCGGTGACGTCTATGCTCTTGTATACAGAAACACTGGGTGAGTAACGGGGAGAAAAGAAGAGCTATTAATGCTCACAGTATGAATGTCATAGACTTATTTCATTTTCATCGTATGAATGCGTCCAGTTTTCTTTATGCTGCTATAAAACAACTTTCTGGTGTTTCTGTAACTTTGTCAGCTGGTGAATGGCCTATTATGGATCAATGCATAATCAACTTCTGAATTTGCTGGTTTCAAAAGTGAAGGGGGCCTCGTGGTCAGTGATGTCTTAAAATGCGACACATTATCATGCCCCATGAGGCTAAGCCTAAACATATAAACTTATACATGCAAGCCCTGCTCGAAGAGCGTGGATCGTTTTGCCAAAACTCCTTTAAAAACTAAATAATAAAAACAACAAACTCACTGAAAAATGAGTTGAAATAAAAATGTAAAATAAAAGTACACATGAAATGTGGAGTTTGTAGTAATCTTTTCAGACATGCATTAGTAAATTTTATCATTGAAAATAAACCTGAGATTAACATTCATTTTCTTTCAAGTTTTAAGTCAGGTTATAGTCAATAAAATACATGTGCGAAGACCAACTAGTATCATATTATTCTTCTGTATTTAAAAAAAAAAAAATCCAGCCACCATAATATACCGAGTTTTAGAAACAAGCTCTGAGCTTTAATTATAACTGAGCAGCTGACCTCTAACCCTTAAACTTTCTGCCACAGAGGCAGCTACACGTTCGTTGGTTCGAACCTCATCACGGTTGAGGCTGACTGGCCGTGGAGCTACCATGTTCCCTCGGCTGACCGGATCTCTGTGCTCAAGGACGACATCGTTGGCTTCTACTCCACGGACGCTAATACCCTCTTTGTCTCCATCTGTAACAACGCCCCGGAGGAACTGCTGGTCAACCCGCGAGCTGATGCTTCCAGCTATGCCAACCTGATGACAACCACTTTCGATTATACGGCTTGCCTCATCCCATCCTTTGGGTTCCGCGTGGGTGAGTACTCAATGGATGAACGCATGCGGCTTGGATCTTGGACAAGGGGGCAGGAAGGAGAAAGGGGGGGAGGGGAGAGTGGAAAGAGGAGGGAGGGGAGGGGAGAGAGGATGTCTGTGAGAGGGGGTGATTTTAGTACGACTTTTATGAACTCCGTTAGGGAAATTGTTTTACAATGTCATCCAGTGTTATACATCTCGTTCATTTATTCCAAACTGATTCTCCTAGTGACTTAAACGCTTTCTCTCAAACTGGGCAGAAAGTCTTTCAGTTGACTTTGAAGGGACATGTTTTATGTGAAAGCCTACCCACCACCTTTTCTTTTTAATCAATGTTTTTTCTTAATATTTTAATCACATAAATTTTTGCACATTTCAGAGCCTTGACCGAGAAGAAATTACAAGGAGTGATTATCAGTAGGTGTGTCAACCATGGTCCTTGCTGGCCTGCGTGTCAGAAAAGATATCACCTGACGATGGAATCAGTTGCTTTTTTTTCATGGTTATGTGTTATCTCTTGGGAATCAGGATGCAGGGAAGATACAATGCATGCAGGTATAAAAATTAATAAAGATAATGCAGTAGATGCAGTAAGAACCACCACTTGATCTCCTGTTTCTCTTTGTGTGTAGTTGTCTCATTTTGATCCATGGGTTTGATAGTGGTTGTTATAGTGATGGAAACTCTTTGTTATGGTTATAATGGTAGTTTCCATAATGACGATTTTGATGTGGTGATTTTGGTGGCAGTAACGACAATGATGATGATGATGATGATGATGACGATTATGATGATGGTGATGGTGATGATGACGATGATAATGATCATGATGATGATGATGATTACAGTAATGATGATGAAGATGATGATGAGCAGCAACAAATGGAAGACCGAAAATGCCAGTGAGCCTGGACAGACAGACAGACAGACCTGGCTATTTGTGGACATGGCATACTCAAAAGTCAAGACAATTTAAGAAGACATCTTTTGACCTTGCCTGTGTGACACAGTTGTTTTAGATAATTAGCGCACCTCCCAATACATGTACCCGTTCCAAAACTCCTGACTGTAAATATTTACGTTAAAAAAGTATGGAATGGTTTTTCCTGAGGATCTGATTTTCAGTTGTCCTGCTTGGCTGTTATCTCGTGTGTGTATGAGGACAGAATGAAGGGCATAATAATTCGGGTCACTAAAATCGCCAAACTGTTCTGATAGAAAAGCATACTGTAATAAAAAATATCCAAACATGCTCGTTCCATCCTAGAATCCTAGTGGTCATGTCCTACCCAACTGAGTCGAGACGGGCGACACATCTGAAAGAAAAAGTGATACAAAAAAAAAAAAAAGTACGTGTTTTCCTAGATCTCTTTGTCGATTCAGACTCAGTATTTACATTACAAATCATGTCAGTAAATTGAAAGAAAACATCTCGTCACGGTCATAAACAAAAGGCGTGTAAATATATATTTTTTTTTCTCCTTCTATATCTCATATCCTCTTAGTGACCTCTCTCTCTCTCCCTCTCTCAATGTAATCCCTTCTCTCCTCTCTACTTTCTATCTCTGCCCCTTCTCCCCCTTTTTCCCTTTCTCTCTCTCTCTCTCTCTCTCTCTCTCTTTCTCTCTCTCTTTCTCTCCTCCCTTTTCTCATATTTTCTTTGTAACTCTGTCTATCCCTCTCGCAATGTCTCCCCTTTCTTATCTTTCTCACTGTTTCTTTGTTTCCCCTCCCCTCTCTCTCTCTTTCTCTCTTTCTTTTTTCTCCTTCTCTTTCTCATTCTCTCTGTGTCCCCTTTCTCTCTCCCTCTCTTACGTTCTACCTTTTCTTATCTCCCTCACTATTAAATTTTCCTTATTTGCCCTCTGTCTGTGTCTATCATAGATTAGCCTTATAAACATCTTCTGGTCTAAATCTGTGACATGAATTGATATCTTTAGATGATTAGAAAGCATGAAAGCGTGTGCTGACAAATAGTTTGTGAAGAGAAATAAGCAGAAAAGAAGAAAGAGAGAGCATTTGAGAACTCTGTCAAAATGAAGGTGGATGGCAGTTGTGATAGATGGCACGATATGTAGTAACGGATAGACTGATCTGCGACAGATGACGTACGAAACGAGGTGCCAACGAATAGTTTTGTTAATATTAATCAGTTTCTGCCCCTGCTGATGTTGCTGCTGTTGTTGTTGTTGTTGTTAACGGTAGTGGTGATGATTGTGGTGATATTGATGTCAAGATGGTGTTATTGTTGGTGAGAGTATTGAATGTAATAGTAAAAATGAAGGTGATTAGTGTTGGTGGGGAAAGTAATCCTGAGGGTGACGATGTTGTTTTTGGTGGTGGTGGCGCTGGCGATGGTGATAGTGGCGATGAACATGGTGATAATGGTGGTAGTAGTAGTGATGGCAATAGTGAGGCATTAACAATCAGGTACTTGATCAGTTACTGTTCGAAGGGAAGCAACCATTAAAAATACGAGTGAACTGATAGGAGAGCCATTATTGCCTCCCATTATTGCTGCTGGTTTTTTTCACGGTTACATCCCTTTGACCCTAAATTGAACTTTTTTTTTGTAATTTACTTAGTTACTTCCCTTATACCATAGTTTAGTTGTTGATGTTTTTATGATTTGGGATTAAGCCACTCTGCTTCGCTCGCCCGTTCTCTCCCTCTTTCTTCCTTTCCGTCTTCTCTTTCCCTCTCTCTCTCTCTTCCTTCTAAATCTTTTTTTCTCTTTCCCTCTCTCTCTCATACTGTCACCCTCTCTCTCTCCTTTTCTTTGTTTACAATTTCACTATATCTCCCGATTTCTCTCTCCTCGTCTCTCCATCTCTCACTCTTATCTCTCCCACTCTCTTTATGTCCTTCGAATTATCCTTTTTCTTTCTTTTTGTATCCGTTTATTCGGTCTCTTTTCTTCTATTCTCTGTCTCCTAATCTGTCTCTCTCTTCCTCTTTTTTTCTTTCTCTCCCCTTCTCTGTCTGCATCTCCCTTATATACGTTCTCAGTCCCCTTCTCCCTCCTCCATTCCTCTCTCTCTCCCTTCCTTTCTCTCTCTTTTTGTCCTCCTCTATCTCATTTTCTCTTAGTAACCTCTCTCTCCCTCTCTTAATGTCTACCCCTTCTTATCTTTCTAACTGTTTCTTTGTTTCCTCTCTCTTTCTCTTTCTCTCTCTCTTTCTCTTTCTCTCTCTCTTTCTCTCTCTTTTTCTCTTTCTTATACTCCCTATGTCCCCTTTCTCTCTCCCTCTCTCACTTGCTATCCTTCCTTATGTCTCTCGCTGTTTTTTATTTCCCCTCTCTCTGTGTGTCTATCAGAGATTAGCCTTATGAACACTTGTTCCCTGCACTTTCTGCTGCTGCTGTTGTTGCTGCTATTGCTGTTGCTGCTACTGCTGTTGCTGCTGTTGCTCCTATTGTTGTTGTAGTTGTTGTTATTGTTGTTGTTGTTGTTGTTCGCTGGATCCTGGATCGGGGAACGGAGCACCTATGGGGTTGCCCGGAGTGCAGTGATGTTGCAAACCCTGAACAATGAACAATGAACAATGTTAACAGTAGTAGTAATGAATGTGATGTTATTGATGTCGAGATATTGTTATTGTTGGTGATAATATTGAATGTAATTGTAAAATTGAAAGTGCTTAGTATTGGTGGGCTTAGGGTAAGGATGTTGTTTTTGGTGGTGGTGGTGTTGGTGATAGTGATGGTGGCGATGTACAAGGTGATAATGGTGGTAGTAGTAGTGATAGCGACAGTAGGGGGTGAACCATTCAAGGAAAAAGTGCAAAAAAAAAATTCTCACCTTGGTCAGTTGCTGGTCCAAGGGAAGCAACCATTAAAAATACAAGTGGACTCATAAGACAGTCATTATTGCTTCCCATTATTGCTGCTAGTTTTTTTAACGGTTATGTCCCTTTGACCCTAAATGAATGATTTTTTAAAATGTAATTTTCTTAGTTACTTCCCTTAGACCATGGTTTAGTCGATGTTTTTATGATTTGAGATTAAGCCACTCTCCTGCGCTGTCCCTTCCTCTCTCGCTTTCTTCCTTTCCTTCTTCTCTTTCCCTCTCTCTCGCTCTCTTCCTTCTAAATCTTTTTTCTCTTTCCCTCTCTCTCAACTACCGCCCCCTCTCTCTTCTCTTCTCCTTTCTCTCTTTTCCCTTTCGCTATATCTCCCAATTTTTCTCTCCTACGCTCTCCCTCTCTCACTCTTATCTCTTCCTCTCTCTTTATGTTCATCGAATTCTTCCTTACCTTTCATTTTGTTTCCCTCCGTTCTTCTATTCTCTCTCTCATATTCTCTCTCTCTCTCTTTCTTCCCCTTTTTTTTTCTCTCCCTTCCTCTTTGTTTCTTTCCCTTGATCTGTCTGCCTCTCCCCTATCTTCTTTCTCTGTCCCCTTTCCCTCTCCATCTCTCTCTCTCTTTCTCCCTGTCTCTATCTCTCCTTTTCTCCTCCTCTATCTCATATTCTCCTAAGTAACCTCACTCTCTCTTAATGTATACCCTTCTCTCCTCTCTACTTTCTATCTCTGTTCTCTTCTCCCTCTTTCTCTCCCTTTCTCTCTCTCTCTTTTTCTCCTCCTCTTCCTCATATTCTCTTTGTAATTCTGTCTCTCCCTCTCTCAAGGTCTACCCTTTCTGATCTTTCTCACTGTTTCTTTGTTTCCCCTCCTCTCTCCCTCTCGCTCTCTCTTTCTCTCTTTCTTTTCTCTCATTCTCTGTATGTCCTCTTTCTCTCTCCGTCTCTCACTTTTTACCCTTACTTCTCTTTATTTATTTACCCTCTCTCGGTGTCTATCAGAGATTAGACTTATCAACATCTTCTGATGATAGCCTGTTACATGAATTGATATCTTTAGATGATTAGAAAGCCTAAAAGCGTGTACGGACAAATAGTTTGTGAAGAGAAAGGGATAGAACAGAAGAACAAGAGAACAGTTGAGAGATGTGGGAGAATGGAAGTGGATGACTGTTGTGAACGATGGCATGATGTATAGTTATGCATAGAATGATCTGCGACAGATAACCGTAAGAAACGAAGTGCAAATGAATAGTTTTGTTAATATTATTCAGATTTATAACTATATTCAGTATTTATTTATGCCTAGAATAAACCAAACAGTCGTGTTGTAAGTAACTTGGGGACGACTTTCATTCACATTTTCTTCAGTCCACCCGTCTATAAAATGAGTAGCTAGAAAGATATTGTCAGAATATTAGTGATCAGCGCCCGTTAATGGCAGTGGTATTGTATGCTCATCAGGGAGTTGAGAAAGTTCTGTAATGATCTGGCCTGCTGGGGTAATAATAGTATGAAGGCGCGTAAATGGGCATTAGCCTGGATACGAGACTTATACACGATATAATTATTACATTTTTTTTGCTCCTGTGCGTTAGCGGTGGCGGAAGTGTGCCCGTATTCTGAACCAAACAAACGTAGCCTGTCTAGAGGAAAAGTTCTTAGAATGGTACTCCGGAAATAACACAGTAATGCTACTTTCTTTGCAAACATGCAGATAATGGTTACAGACCTGTAATGGGATTGGAATATATTTTTTTCTATGGGCTATATTAACATTCTGAGCTGCCCTCTGAACCCAAAGTTTTAGCCTTCATCCAGACCCATACCAGTGAAGCTCATTATATAGCCCATATTTTAAGACTGACTCAACCCTAGCAAGCTCACTGGAATTTTGAGCTTGGTTGCTATTTGTAAACAGACCCTACTTTTTTCACTATTCAACGCCAAAGCCCTCCTCTTCCACTTGAATACACTCTTGACCTGGGAATTCCAGCCCAGGCTAAACAGTGCCTGGCAAAATAAAGTAAAATGGACACAGTTTCCCATTGAATCAAAATTTGCCCATGGAGCTCTTATCGCCGGAAGCAGGGCATGCCAAAAGAGGTAAACGATGAGATGAAATATAACACCTAAGTAGTAGGACCCAACAGTCAAAGTAGAATTATTTTATTACAGGCCTGAAACCTAATGCGTAGCGCAGAGGTTGAGACGATCCTAGCTGGAACATGTTTCAGCTATAGTTTGATATGCTTTATTGAACATAGATGTACATCTGAATAATATTAGCAAATTATTCATTTGCATCTTATTTAGTACTGTTGTTTGTCGCATCGACTATCAGACTGTTCGTTAATATTCTCGTTCACAACTTCACTGCCATCCACTTCCATTCTCACATAGCTACCAAATACGTTCTCTTTTGTTCTTTCTAGCTCTCTCTCTCTCTCTCTCTCTCTCTCTCTCTCTCTCTCTCTCTCTC
>JAWQUT010000771.1:176-12782 GCA_033807755.1 Ellobium chinense
GGTGGGGGTGGGGGTGGGATAGGTAGTCAAAGCCCAAAATTTATCACAGATCTCTTTCAAAGATAGTCATCTCACCCTCTCATTGGGTCCTCAGTTTTCATTAGGATGGTTTTGACCCCATGTTAATACATAGGCATAACGAACTTTGGTTTTTTATATCTATATAGATTAAATTGGACCTGAAATTTTAAACTTGGTGGCCTTATCAAGATCACAGTTCCTTTTCCATATTTCTACATCCTGACATTGGCTTGCTAGCCAGGCCTAAAATGAGGATCTATGATATTAGCAGATCAAGTGAATCATACACAATCAGTTCCTTAGTCTATTAATTATAAATAGCTCCAAGAAACTTGAAGAAGAGGTAAAGGGACATGACTTTCCCTATCATACTAGTTACCTGTGACATATTCTTACATTTATCTCCCTTCATTCTGGTCTGAGACAAACAACTCCTAAGTCTCCTGAAAACGAATGTTTAACTTGAATACTGGCACGCACTTTTAGTCATCTGTTGTCAACGGAAATGTAGTGTGTTGTGTGTGTTTCCCTTGTGTGTCATAATAATTTATACATGTGTGAAAGATCAGACTGTTGATCAGATCAGTTGGACCAAATTAGCTTTCCTGTTATTACTGTATTTCCTAAACTTGTGACCAAACGTGGCTTCCTTGTGCTTTATAATTTGACGGTAACCTCTTGGGTACTATAGTGAATGCATTTAGAAATTATGAAGATGTAAAGTAGAAATGACAGAAAACTAAAATCATGATACCACAGTACCCAGCAGAAACTAAATAAACCATGGCAATGACAATGGAACCCTGATAACGTTTTCACTCTTCAGATCAAGTACTATCCAAGATAACGAAACTACAGTTTTTGATGGAGACCCATGCTCATGTATTCTAAAGCAAAAAAGCCTAACTCAAAAAATCGTTCTTTTCCTTTTACTGCTTTTATTCTGCTGTGGCCTAAGGCATAGTCTTATTCAGACATAGATACCCAAGTTGTTTGGACAGTGCCTGATGCAATGAAAAGGGCGTCATTGGATCTGGCAAGTGGCATGGGGTATAACAATGAAAGGATTATCACAGGTAAATAGAAGAGCAAGTAGGTATATCACAGGTAAAGGACAGTCATAGGGGATTAGGACGGGGAGAGACAGAGTGGCGCAATATAAAGCAAAGAGACGACATGGTAAAAGAAATACTGTAATGGGAGTAGGACAACTCGCTGTAGTTGATTACGCAATATTACATTCCACCCTGTGTGTGGTGTCCACCGTCGATCTGAGGGTTCATTTTCGCTCTCACTATCAGCATAGATGGGCTGGGACTGACGCAATAATGACATTGGCCTGGCGTAGAAGGATGGTCATCGGCGACGACGGCGAGTAGTTAAAACCACGTGGCAAGGCCGGTAAACTTCAGTTTCTTTACAATCAGACGGTCACCAATCAGAATCAAGGGGATTAATATTTCAAAGGGATCAAAAACAAATTCCCGTCCATCCTATGCGAGTATGCATTTATAATTAATAAAATCAACCTCCTTTTTCATACATTATTTCATATAATATTTTATTAAATCTAATATATAATTTGCTTTCAGCGTACACTAAATCAATCCTAATCATATATAGCCTCTCACACGCAGCAAGGTGAACAGGGCTGACCGCATCATTTCCCCGACAAAATGTCTCAAATACTCTTGAAATGAAAGTGGATCATTGAACTGACCTACCTGGCTGACTCGGATCGTTGCTTTGGGTAAGTGTTACGAACTGGGGCGAGCTGTTTTCCACCGGAAATACATGTACATGTATTGACACACATCACCCTCATTGCAATAAGAAACTCACACACCTGTGTACAGTGCCTCCTCAACATATATTCATTACCGTGGTCTACCATAGTCTAAATGTACCATTTCAGTGAGTTGGTATACCAGCTATGTGGGGTCTGGTGNGAGGGTGCAAGAGAGGTTACACTGCTTGCGTGTTACAAATATGCCACCTATATATATATCTTTAGAGCTAGCGGGATCTAGTCTGTTTACGTGGCATGCCATCTCTGTAAAGCCTGCCTTTCGAATTGTTGTTTTCTGGAATTTTTACATCGAAACCGTGATCCAGCCACTCGACAAACATCCAAAAGACACAATTACAGACAACGAGACATCTTTGGGGAATTTTGAGCTGCACTCTGTGGTATCATCGCGGCGTTCTCGATGTCCCAAATTTGAGCTGATTTTCTTTTTAAGCTATACGAATAAGACTTTAATAATTCCACGCATACAATCAAGGTCCTGCACTAAATGAAGCGAAGACTAAACTTCTCCAATGCCATGTATGATCTTCATAATTTTGTGTGCTTGGCTCCAGTATCTTGTTCCCTTTGACACTACGAATGAATTAACACAACCATCCTGACACACACAGGGTGAAAGAACGATTTTTTTCAATGTTTCAGCCTTTATATCAAAGAAGTTTCAAGTCCTAGGACTTATAGTTATGCTGGCCTACTACCGTTAAATTTTGGTGTCAAACACACTGTAATTCAATGCAAATGAGTAGAAAAGGCATAAAGGGAAGAGAGGGGGAAAAAAGAAGGAGAAGAAGAAAGAGTGAAAAAACGAATGAGACATGTAATAGAACTGCAGGACAAATGGAAAAGTTACACAGTAATAGAAGTGGGAAATAAACCACACAGTAGTATCAAGGAAAAATCGATTAACGAAAGAAAGAAGGTGAAGGAATGAAGAAGCAGGCGAAGACAGAGAGGAAACTTGAGATTTATTTAAAGAAGAAATTTGGGGTGGGGAGAGGGGAGACGAAAATGATGGATTATATATATAAAAAGGTGAGGAGAAAGACCACAAGTTTAGAAGCGGAGAAAAAAAAACTGGAAATAAAAGAGAAAAGAGAAGAGTGAAATGCTATACTATATTTATTAACATACCAGTAAAAATGTAATGATTTTGACGACCTCAGCAGCACTCATGTTTGACTGAACCAAACGTATTCCTGGACCATCCACAGTCTGTTAAATGTTAGGCAACACAGAGGGTGAATGATATCTTTCAGCAGTTCGAGCTCTCACCTTGAGCCAGTACTAAGAGGAAATGGAACATCAAACTTGTGGAACACAAGTTGCACCATGAAAAGGACGAATCCCGGACAAAAAGTCATATCATAATTACTTCGCGTTCAACAGACTTTATCTTTCTCAGACAATCGCCTGTTTATAGATGTTGACTTGGCTGACAATGCAAATGAAAGTAATATCCCTTTAAAACACCTGAGAGTAGATTTGCCAGTATGTTAGCCAGTCCTTGTGTAATATTATATAACGTCTTTGGGACCACCCGAAAGGCGATTCGCTTCAAGGTCACAATCCCATTATACATATAATTACATACATGTACATCAAAAGGTGTAACAACAAAGGAGACATCACACACCTATCCAGACGGTATTCTGTCTTGTTACTCTACGGGAAATCTGCTCTCTCGAACGTTTAACATTATTTTATCTGTGATATTTTCTGCATAATTTATAGATACTTCCAGCAAGGTTCTTATTTCCAGGAAAATAAAAATTGATGAAAGTGAAACGCTTGCGAGCATTGTACGGCTATTTTTATGATATATTTATTTTATAATAACGCAATCACAGAGAAAGATTAAAAATTTTTTCATGATTAGTAATTTACCGATATTATATTACTTCAAAATATTTCCTCTAATTCTAATAATTTTTAATGGTATTGAATTCCCAAAACCAAAAAATATAACTGAGGGGGTTTTGTCCTAGGCGGGTTTTGTCCCTGATCGCACTTAAGATAAGGTGGTTTTGTCCGCGGGGGGTTTTATCCTAGGGGTTTTTTGTTCGGACCCCGACAAGGACTGACTCATAAGTGTTTAGAGAGTGTTTCGGGAAAGTCAGGACATATCATAATATAGATCATGTGACTTTTTGTCCGAGCATCAACAAGCACCAACAATAATGACATATAGTGTCAGGGTCATATCTAACTCATATCTAACCCAGGCATGTCTGTGTGTTTCCGACTGTCCCATCTGTCTGTCTGTCTGTCTGTCTGTGTAACATTTGTGATGCTTGTTGTTTGTTTGGGCTAGTGCCCCCCTCCCCTTTACTCTACGGTCCTGGACCGCAGCTCCGGTCCTGCATGATTCGAGAATATTGCAGTAATGACTGACCTTCTTTTAGGATCAGTTTATTTTTTTTTCCTCTCACCCCGCCCACTAATATTAAGGCTGTCTAGCGGCCCAGGTGTTTGTATTAGATCAAAGCTCTACCGTCTAGTGTTTTGAGTAAACTCAGTTTAGCCTTCTCGAAGGTTCGAGTGGGGCTGCGATTGGCATATTTTGATTTTAATCAGCCTAGAAGATGCTGCACGTACCGTCTAGACCAGTGCGGTTTTTTTTTGCGCATTATATGATGATGACGTCACTTATTCCAGAATTTCTATTGAAATGAGTAAAAAAAAAGGCACGGAGAGTAGAGTTGAGAGTTGGCTGTTATGGTCTGTGCATAGTGAATTGCAGCCTTGTTACCAATAAAGAAGTATTCTGTTTCCTGCACAGCAGGTTTGTGTATCAACGTAGCAATATCAGTGGCGTTTCTAATGAGAAGCTATTGTATTTATTGCCTCTCCACTACACGTCGACACTGATTAACACTTACTCGCTACAGTCTTGACTGCCTATAATTATGGCACAGTAACAGACGAACAGATCAGAACAACACAGAACTTGACTTCCAGGTTGTAACGCATGAAAGAATAAAGGCCGGGGTATTATACATAGTAAAAAATATTGCGTTGATTTTCACATTGCGATCTCAGACACCGGACAGACAGGTCGAGAATTCTGTACAGTATTTATTGGCAATGAAGCATTCTCGCTCCGGCTGGCTTGGGATATATTATCGACGATCGTCTTTGCGTTTAGAGGGAATTGAAATGCCGGAGAAGCTAATAAACTAGGGTATTAGACTAAACTCTATACAAACATGTTCTGACAAAAGGACCTATCTTTGTCAAAGCTGCTTTTGAGAAAATGGAGTTTCAATAATTCAATTTAACTCTTTGTCTCTACAAAATTCTTGTCAGATTTCTGTATAAAATATCACGACCATTAGCATTTTGCAAAAACATTTTATTAAGAGATGAGAAATAAGTATCATATATATAATGATTTTGTAAAAATAAGGTCATTGTGGATGAAAAAAACAACAACATAAAACGTCAGAAATAATGTAGAATTCCTGAAGAACAGATTCTTAATTTATTTTATTTAACGGGAATCATTTCTAAGACCGCTGACCTTCTTACTGTGTCCTTCAGATGGAGTAAGGGGAAGACGATTTTAATAGTTCATTTTTGTTTTTAAACGTAAAAAACTTCTCGCCATAGCGTGCATGATCGTAGTTATCCCTGCTTGATAAAAACGTTATTGTCATACAACACAGACTTTAAAAAAAGGTAACTCAAGAAGCAGTGCGGTTTTTTTTTTTTGCTCCTTCCTTATTGTTGTTGAAATTATTTCATTTAGAGTTTGTTTTTTTTTTATCTGAGAAAAGCCTGCGAAAGATTACACAATTGTTGTCTACCGTGAGATTTGTCAACACTCTCAAGGACCACTCCAGACAGAGGATGAGAGAGAAAGAGAATGAGAGAGAGAGAGAGAGAGAGAGAGAGAGAGAGAGAGAGAGAGAGAGGGTGAGAGAGGAGATGGCAAGCGAGCTATTGACACACACACAGAAAGACAGACAGACAGACTGGCAGGCAGACTGGTAGGCAAGCAGACAAACTGCTAGACAAACAGACAGACAGACAGACAAGCAGACAGGCAACAAAATATTAAGACAGACAGACAGACAGACAGACAGACAGACAGACAGACAGACAGACAGACATTGGTCCGAAACTTTCAAACCATTCTAAAATGTGCAGCAATGTGACCAAATGGTTACAGCTGAAGACTCAAGATCTAAAGGTCTTGGGTTCAATACCTGCCTGAGTCATTCATAACTATCTTTAGGAAATCTTTCATTCCTTTTTTCCGTAGTCCACCAATGTGTAAAATGGGTACCTGGCTGTAGGCAGCGAAAAAATGTTGTTTATCAGCGCCAGTGAATCGTAGCGTACAGAATGCTATTCAGGGAACTGAGAAAGTCTTTAAAAGATTAGGCTTACTAGGATAATAATGGTGTGAAGTCGCGTGAGCTGGTATAGCGAGGCTTATAAACCACATTATTACTAAAATATGATAATTAAATATGAATGACGAACAATACGGAACTGATTTTCTTAAAGTTCACGTTTAATCTCTCGTTGTGTGTTTAATAATAATGATGATAATAATAATAATAATGATAATACTACTAATAATAATAAAAGCAATAATAATGCAGTTTATAGGTGTCGTTTTCCTGTGCTCCACAGACAATCGTGTTGCCCTGCATGGCGTTTGGATAGATAGTCCGATCTACTATGACTGTCAAAACAACTGTGGTGGGGATCCTTGCGAGGGCTTAGCGTGTGCTACAGGCTGTTTGTGCACTCGGTAAATGTCAGGGCTACGTTGGTATAGTCCCCACGGGTCCACAAAAAGGGGTGGCTCTTTAATTTTGTGGGCGGTCCCTCGGAGATTCTAGGCAACAAAGATGTCAGTCTCGTAGCAGGCCAAGATAACTGCGACTGATGCGGAAAAGCTATAAAAGAATGCACTGACTTGCGAGTGGTGTTTCCGATACTCATATATCTGACCCATTTAATAGCATACATATCAGCGTTTGACTTTTGCAACATCCCACTTGAGGTTGGATGGGGTAGAGAAGTGTACATTATACAAAGGAATGAACAAGGTTGTACTCAAAGACTGGCCTGTGAATAAGTGCCAAAAATCTTCAGCCTCAATAATTGAGAGTTTGAGCATTAATGATGGGATCTCCCATCATTGTAAGAATTATATTAACTTGACATGTTGAACGCCACCAAGGGTACATTCAACAATTATACAATAATGTAATTCTTACGGTGGTGAAAGATCCCATCGTTAATGCGCAAACGCTCTAATGACTCTGATCTAGACGTATGTATTAGTACCCGGTCAATACTAGCTTAATTTAAAAAGAAAAAAAAAGAGGACCAAGTCAGAAGGACAGGTGTCTCTCTTTGTAAGAAAATTTATGATTTTTTTTTTTCGGTTGTGACACTCCCTGTTCTGTGCGGATCTTTCAATTCCCGGATGTCAGTCTTCCGGCATGTTTGACTAAACTGTCACAAGTGACATATACGTAGTTGTCTCACCAGCCAATCTTGTATGCGTGTTCATTTCCTACAACGAAATGACGCCGCCCATAGGAGTAGATTTACATTCTTCTTCTTTCTTTCATCCTCTTTTTTCTTTCTCCTTTCCTCTCTTTCTTCTCACTTGCAGTCTTTATCATTCTGATCTCAGCTTGTTATTACTGTAAACCTCTCTATTTTCAGGTCCTGCAATTCAGCCTCGATCTGTGGCTGCTACTGCTATCCTGATCTTAGTGTGCCCTCACTTAACATTCTGGGCTTGGATGATGATGTTCCCACCTGTTAATATCGACTTGTAGAAAAATAACACACACAAAAAAACCAGCCATCCTCTGTCGACAGTTGTTCCAAAATATGATTACACGCTCAGAAACAGGATGCTAGACTAGGTGACTTGTATAAAAAGCAGCTCAGCGGGTCGTATGCATAATCCTTAGTTAACGCACTGCGGTAACTACAGGAAATTCCTTAAACATGTTTTTAGATTTGATATACATTATGTATTGAAGTTGTGTTATTGGCCCAGAGCCTAATAAAGACTTTGAATCTTGAATCTTACTCACTGTGGTTAAACCAATGTGTTAACTAACGTATGGATTATGCATACCGCCACAGGTCTGATATTTTTTAGGTCAAGGGCGACTGAAAAACTCATAGTATTAGTGTGATATGAGCAAAGAAAAGCAGACTTATTTTTACATTACAGTCCGTTTTTCAATAAACTACAAAAATTTCTTGTTGTCTTTCTTTGTTTTTCTATGCTGCTGTACAGAAAAAACCAAAACAAGCATTTACAAAGTGTACATAAATACTTCAATAAGCCCAACTGTAGACTACATGAAATGCAGACAGACAGACATACATACAGACAGACAGAGAGACAGACAGAGAGACAGACAGGCAGACAGACGGACAGACAGACACCATCCACTCACCCACACACACACACACACACACAAACATACACACACACACACACACACACACACACACACACACACACACACACACACACACACGAACTACAAAGTACAAATACCAACAAACAACATACAAAACTCAAGACAATGCACATACATACTGTACATAAAAGTCAAGATCAAAGCATGTGCATACATGAAATTAAAGAGTGAGCACATCCACACATAAATTCAACACATACACGCATTAAATTTTAAAAAAACAACAACAACAACAACACGAAAATAGATCTAAATGTATTAAACACAAAATTAATATGTTTGACAGACTAATCTTTATTAAGGTTTAAAGGGATCCGCTGCTTTTCCCTTGTAGAACATAGTGCACTATTGTGGTGCGCACTGCCGTTTTTTTTATTTCAGTACATTCCACATGCAAAATTACGCACCAGAATGCTAAATAGTGCACTTTTTTGGCTGTGAAGTACTGCCTTAAGAAAACGTGATTTCAAACTGCAGTTGGTACATCACCAGTGTATTCCACACATGTATCAAAGACATATTAATGCATACACTTTTAGAGGCATTTTATTAAGTCTGAAGTTATTCCTCACTATGTCACTCTTAATTTCACATAACTTATTCTTGAGACACATACATTAAAAACCCCTACATATATCTGTGCATTGATGTGTTTGAGACAATATGTTTCAAATCTGATTGGAAAGTAATGACTGAAAATTCTGAGATATAAGTTTCCGAAGATCACCAACCACAATAGAAAAAAAATGTGCACTGTTTGGTACTTTGGTGCACAATTTTTCATACAAAATAAGCTGAATAAAGTGATCCCTTTGACGCGAGGTTTAGTTGTGATACTCAGCTGTCAAGGAAATCGATAATAGGGTATGGGCCGGGATCTACCATACAGGAACATGAGCAGGAATCGGGAATGCAGTTTCTGTAAGATAAGATATGATGAGGTAAGGTAAGGTAAGGTGAGGTAAGGTAAGGTAAGGTAAGGTAAGGTAAGGTAAGGTAAGGTGAGGTAAGGTAAGGTAAGGTGAGGTGAGGCGAGGTAAGGTGAGGTGATGTAAGGTAAGGTAAGTTGAGGTGAGGTGAAATGAGGTGAGGTGAGGTACGGTACATTACGGTAAGGTAAGATGGCTCAATTTGAAACGTTTCCGAAAGGAAGATTCCTCTCTCCCTTTGTGTGTGTGTGTGTGTGTGTGTGTGTGTGTGTGTGTGTGTGTGTGTGTCTGTGTGTGTGTGTGTGTGTGTCGAGAGAGGACGTGTTAGTAATATATGCTAATGAAAGTGGCAAAGATGTAAGTAAAGCAACACCACTCTCAAATCAGTGCATTATTTTCTGACACTTCTGCATTAGTCACAGCCATCTTGGCTTGCATAGAGAAAGACACTGTCTTTAGTGAAGATGGCCCTTTCGCGACGTTGCAAGCATCAAACAAACACAGCTCTATAAACAGCCCTTTACTCACCTGCTGCACATATATCCGTGTGGACATTGAAGTCCACTGCAAGGGTCAACACCACATGTGCTTTGACAGTTAGACACCTGGCTCATTTCACTGAGATCAAGAAAGTCAGGCTGACAACTGACTGGCATCGAATTCAGAATGTCGTCCACTGGATGAATAAGATAATCCAAATGTAAGTACAATTTTATCTCGTTTTCAGTCAGTTAGGTCAGAGGAGTTTGGGAAACAGAACAATCTTTGTTGAGCTACTACTGCTACTTTTACCACTACTGTTGATGCTGCTGCTGCTGTTGCTGTTGTTGATGATGATGACGATGATGATGATGATGATGATGATGATGTTTCTAATACTACCACTACTATTGCTACTACTATTACCATTATGAACTCCTATTGCTACTACTATTGCTACAACTACTACCACTACTACTACTAGTACTACTTCTACTTGTAATAATACTACTACTGACACTACTAGTGCTACTTCTCTATTACTACTACTACTGCTACTACTATTACTACTCCTACTACTACTTCTACTACTACTTTTACATCTATTACTACTCACACTAGTCCTACTCCTCCTGTTACTACTATTACTTCTACTGCTACTAGTATCACTTTTACTACTACTACTACTACTACTACTGCTAGCACTACTGTTATGTACTAATTTTGCTACTTACTACTATTGGTACTACTATAACTTCTACTCCTTCCACCCCTACTCTTACTCCTACTCCTCCTACTCCTATTCTTACAACAACAACAACTACTACTACTACTACTATTACTGTACTACTAGTTTCACGGTTTCTCCTTTGAGTACTTAAATTTTAGTCAATATTTATATTTATCCTTTAAAAATGATTAGAAGAAGTACTTATTCCAAGTATCTATAAATCAACAATTTAATTTTGAAATCATGAATATCTATATAAAAATACAAAACAAAACAAAAAACACTAAGTGTCTACATCAGCTGTACCTACACCAGTCGCCCATGACGCTACCGGCCAGCATGCAGCCTCCGAAAACAACGAGAACACTCAGGAATCTCATCTTCAACTCCAGATGTCGAACTAGACGTCAAATTGCTGGACTCCCTTCCGTAGACTGACGACTGATAGTTGCTGATTAAACTGACACGGAGCACCTTAGTAGTTAACCCTGCTTAATGGCAACAAGCTAGCGGCTTACTTGCGATAAAAAGGAGGCGAGCTTATCCAGACATAGTTCTGTTATCTTAGGTTCAAGCTGCTATTAAATGAATCGTGATAAAGTGGAATGACTCCATACATATTCTGATTCGTTGCGTGACTAGTCCAATCTAATTTTGGACAAAATCTGAGGCCTGACTTCTGGAATTCTGACCAACCTTTAATATACTTAGTCATACATTTTACGAAGATAAAATTTTAAAGAAAAATTAACCGTTTGCAAGTGCGTGTTTCTTAAATACTTATATATCGTTAATATTGTTATTCAGACAGTGTAATGCATAACATTCGAATACTTTTATAAAAATCTGGACTGTGGTACATACCAAATATATGAGATTTGTCCTGGTTTTTGGCAGCACAAGTCAAAGACAGGCAAACAGAGACATCGTAAAGCTCATTTCAAATTCGCCGAAGACATTTTTCAATGGTTTGAGTTGTTTATGGTACTATGGTCTTCCATTTGTCTTCATTTTCCCATTTGTAGATTTACAACTCGTTATTTTAGCCTAGTTTTACTAGCTAAATTATATCTATCTCAGTGATTCGCATTGAGCAACGGGTTGAGAACGCTATATTTCTCAAAAACCTCTAAAAAATTACTTCGGTAAACGTGGAATGACGTGCGTTATTAGAGATCTGCCTTGGTTTTTCGCAACGCATGTCAAAGACAACAAAAGTGAGAAATTACTCTTTTATGCCTGAAAACGTGGATTAAGACCATGCGCAATTAGTGTGGGAGAACTTTTCCCCCCCCTCTTTTACGTTTTTATTAAACTCAACATTGCTGTTAGGCCTAACGCAGTAAATTCTGTACTATGAGAAAGATAAAGATTGGTTCGGGTCAAAACTCTATATTACTAGTGTGTGTGTAGCAGCTGTCATTATTTTGTTTCTAGTCTATTCGTGTTCTCTTGTCACGATGTAAGCCAAGTGAGGAAAGAGGGAAGAAAGAGCGGGGGTGACGGGCGGGGAGGCATAGAAGCAAAGAGAGATTGGCAGAAGGGCGATGGACAGACTAACACAATAACAAAGAGCTAGCTTCGTGTTATTCAGTTTACTATCAGTTACTAAGGGATAATATTATTTTTATTTTCTGCATACTTAACTAACTGAGATGTTCCAGCCTTGTCCTGGAAAGAGGTCAGCGGATTGGTGTAGCGGGATGGGAGGGGAGGGGGTGGGGAAGGGTAGAAGGGAGAAGGGGAAGTAAGGTACCAAATTCGTGCCACATCTACATGCATCCATGTCTTTCGTATTGCACAATTATTGACCTGCAGAGAACTTTGCCCTCAATGTGCCAATTCGGCAACTCTTGATTGCAATGCTGATCATGCACTCGACATTTTTTGTCAGCCAGTGAAAACGTTATGACCTTGGCTTTTGCTTTCGCTTTCCGCTTTGTCTGTGGTAATCTCTTGTACTTGATTCAGAGCTTATAAGGACTTCTCTAAATCCTCTGAAATTTCACGCGGCCACTTACTGCCAATGCCACTTGTGTCAGTAGTTGTTCCTCCCCAAGTCCGGATGAGTTGGCAATTTTGAGATCCCTATGTTAAACGATATAAATGTCTATACCGAACAAATAAATCCAGCCAGTCAGACAGCCGGCCACAAATGTTCATTTT
>JAWQUT010000771.1:23717-38141 GCA_033807755.1 Ellobium chinense
CACATACACAAACACACACATACGCATACACACACATAAGCATACACAGTGTCACAACTACAGAAAAATTACCTTGAACTGCTTAACACTACACGGTAACTCTGTGAAATTACATTCCTTATAATGTCGGTGTGCACAGATCTTTAGTAATATTGTGAAGTGAAAATAAAGTATTTCATATTTGAGAGACCGACTAGGCGATATTGGTGGTTCTGTGATATTTGGCTTCTATTTGTTTCTTTTGTGTGGGGGGCGGGGGATGTGTGACGATGAGAAAGCGAGTGGAAGGATGGGGGAGGGAGGGAGGGGATCGACATGCTTGTTTTTGCCTTTTCCCTTTCCTTCTTATATTATTTAGTCTCTATCCCTTTAAGTTTTTTCCCTTTCTTTCCATCTTTTCTGTCTTTTCAATTTTCTTTTCGTTTCTTTTTTAGATTTTTCTTTTAATTTGATGTATGTTGATTACACATTATGAAAATGATTGGCAAAATGCCTAATAATGAGATTGAACTTGAACTCTATTCCTCCTAATATTACTAGTATTACAGCTACCACTGCTACTAACACTACTATACTACAACCACTACCACTGTTAGTACTATATCTACTACTATTACAATTACCATTACTTTGCTGTACTTGTGTCAAATCTCATACTAAGTCAAGTATGCTTTTGGTGCATAGAAACAGTAGGCATGTCAGCCCTGTATCTAGTAACATTGAGCACGTACGTAATATCAGGGCAGCTTAATAGAATAATAAAATTGCTAGTTTTGAATACTGTGAAAATCATACACTTTATATAGGGATACTCATATTATTGAGGAACTTATTATCGATCTTCTGCCACTCTCCTTACTACAACTCCCACTTCTATCCTTACTATAGTGACAACAAACATTAGGAGAAAACGCCTCTGCAACTTCAATTAACGGTTATCAGTACCTAGTATATGTACATTCACACAGAACAAAAACAACAACAATCACAACAACAACAACAACAACAATCACAACAACAACAACAACAACAACACCAACAACAACAACAACGACGAGACGACGACGACAACAACAACAAAAACTAGCAAACAAACAACAGTATTTCATTTAAGCAGTACGTACGCCAATCTCCCATGACGCCAGCTGCCAACAAGCAGCCTCCAAGAACAACAAGAGCACTCAAAAATCTCATCTTGAACGCAAGATTCTAAATTCAGATGATGACTTGCTGGGCTTCCTTTGGTAGACAGATTGACACTGATTTTGGTGGGTCAGCTCCTGATTACTTTAACACGAAAAACGCAGGATCGCTTAACTGCAACTTCCAGGGAGCTTAATCAGTGACAGAGTTGCAGTTAAAAGGAGTTGCAAGTACTTCGAGATGTAGGAAATATAAAACAAAAGATAAAATTTGTTATCTTACATGTGTGGTATTAAGATCAAGTCCCGATTTAAGGGACTGCGAATAAGTGGAATCGACTGTATTAATAGACGGGTTTGGTTTTTTTCTTTGTAAAGTCACGAATCATTATGACTTGCCGAATCAGACTAAGGGCAAAATGAAAGGACATACTTCTGTGACAAAGAACTTTCGAAGATCTATTAACACATTGTAGTGCACGATAGGCGAATTTCAAACTGGACTGAGGTGCTAAAAAATGTACTGGATTCCTCCTAGCTTTGGCAACTTAAAGTCAAGGATATATTATAATTTTCTTGCTAAGAAGAAAAAGAAAATGGGGATACGTGTTTGTAGTTATCTTTTTACCTTTTAGGACAGTTTGCATTGTTTCGGTGCCCAAAACATAAAACATTATGGCAAAGATGAGATGTTGGATGCAAGTCAGGACCATCAAAAATGTCTTACTTCTATGTATTTGTCATTTCTTTTTGCTTCCATGTCACGATTTTAAAATCCAGTTATATGAAGTATGTGTGTTTGTGTCTTGTTGGGGGGAGGGGAGGGAGAATGAGAGGGAGCTTGTGAGTATCAGAACGTATGTGTGTGGGTGTGTGGGCGGGTGTGGGTGAGTGTGTGGGTTTGTGTGCGGGTGAGTGCATGGTGCTGCTATGTTTATACGTGAGTTGTCATGCATTGAGGACTGACACGGACACAGTTTTTAACGCTCACCTGTGAACTTTGAAAAAATGTTAGTTACAGCGTTATTGCACAAAGTGACGATTTTGAATTATATAATTATAATATGTCTTAGACATAGTGACAAACTATATTTGTGAATTGTACAACTTCATATTCAAGAAAAAACACATCCATATATAAAAATCAAGACATACAAATATGACATGCAAAAATAAGCACACACACATACAGAAACGCGTCATTGGCGAGATATTATATTCAGGAATGCATTTTATAACTTTTAATGTTCACCATTTTGAAATGTATTTTTGTATTTGTTTGCATTGCTCTAGTGCAGAACTCTGCAAGAGCTAATAAATAGAATTGAATTGAATTGAATAACATGTACAGCTGCTGTAAGAAAACAGCCGGGTTGTTTCCGATATTTTGCGAAATCTCCATAAAACACCGGAAACCCGTAACTGAAACGTCATTTCCCCCTCATCAGAAGAGGCGGCACTTCTGGCTCCACAATACTATACAGGACATTTCTGGGCTAGAGTGGCGAAGTCACTTAACTTTACACGCCAATTAATAAACAACAGATCAACTTATCTGCATAAACATAGCATGAATAGAAAGCTGATTTTTTTCTCGTCAGTTTCATAGCAGACACATTGCATTCCAGTACGTAAAACATCGCAATAAAGGCGGTTGTAAACCAAGGGGTACGTCCTGCACAGTGTGCCTTCCATTGCTGTCTTGCTGCTATTGACCTTTCAAATACGAGCGTGTGTGCTATGTGTTATGTGTTATGAATTATCGCGATTCGCAAAGATGAAAGTGCACAATATATGATTGTAGTCTACATATAATCGAAACATACCATGAGCTTAGCCCTAACACTGCCCCAGCCCTCCCTCTGTCAAAAAAAAACAAACAGGTCTTCTCACATTTCTTCCCTAGCACACATTATATACTGTTAGTCACAGTTCACCACAGATAATTGTTGGGGGAGAGGGGGGAAGGATGGGCTGGGGGAGGAGGGTATGGTAGACTGAGATCAGGTCAGTTAATCATATTTGTCAGATCTTATTTTATTATGCAAAAAACAAACAGAGAATAATTATTCTAAGTCCATAGCAAATAAAATTTTACTTGTGTGATCTTCCGTTTCTGAATGACCCTGCCTCTTTTCATGGACGACTCTTGTTGTTCAATTATATCGTAATAAAAACTGTCACAACAGCTTCAGGAATGTGGCTAACCTAACACATTTAGGCTTGTTGACCTCTCCCAGGTTCTCAACGATAGATGGCTTGACGACAAATTGGTCGTCATCGAAACAATGACCACCCGCCTTGAGATTTTTCTTCTTGCTGTTGTTCCCCCGATATAATTGTTTCGTCTAAATTTATCTTTCCCACACCTTTCGCAGTTTTTAATATTTTTTTTGTTAGCGAGAAGGTTTTGGAAGTTGTTAGTTTTCTTTTGTGAGTCCATCTTTCGATCTGCAGTTTGTCGCACAATAAAGCGCCATTTTTTTCTCTCCATCCTGCCAACCTAGCTAGGCCTAGGCATACGCGTAATGCTTTGAGCAGCGTGTCAGCTGATACCGAGGCGAGGAAGTGACGTCGCACATATCTAATAAGGTTGATAGTATAATAGCGATGGTGTTCTAATCACGTATGTGACTGCTTCAAAAAGATTTAAATTAGATATGATGGCTTTGAAATGCTGTATAGAAAGTCTGTATCACTTTCGCGTGGTAAAACAGTCAGGTGGATTATTCCCATATTAAAAAATGTATTGGACATCTCCTGATTTTGGCAAATTGGTTTAAGGACACATTATTTCGTGATAAAGAGAAAATAAACACGCTGTGCACAGTCGTGCATATATTTTTGTTTCCTTTGTCTGTATGACAAAGATAAGAAGCTTGATGCGAGTCACGACTGTCAAAATTATCTTCGCTATATTTGTCATTCCTTTCTGTTCCCTTGTCACGACTTCAAAACCCACACATATTGGTGCTTGTCTGTGTATGTGTATGTGTGTGTGTGTGAGAGTGTGTGCGCGCGTGTGTGTGTGTGTGTGTGTGTGTGTGTGTGTGTGTGTGTGTGTGTGTGTATGTATGAGAGACAGAGAAAGAGAGGCAGGAGAGAGAAAACGAGAGAGAGAGAAAGATGGCAGAGAGCGAAAGTAAGAGGTAAAGAGAGTAATGGATCGGAAGACAGAAAAAAAAAAAAAAACAAGGACCAAAAAAGGGAGGGGTTGGAAACGAGAGACTTAGGTTTTGCCCATCAGATCTGTTATCAGACATTTAACGCAAATTTAACTGACTACAGGTCACAAAGAGCACATTTCAGCTATTGTTTTGACCTTCGGATTGTTTTGTTTTTTGTCAAGTTTCAACGTCCTAAATCAACACGGTACCAAAGACGTCAATATATCAAAGACGAGGCTTAGACCCCTGTCAGACCGATGACAAGATGACGCCTTCTGGTATTGACTTGGACGGTTGCGTTCTACAAATCAATTCAAGTCAAAGGCAGAGTTTGGTGTCAGTTTGTTCAGAAGTTTACGCTGGTTCTGATAATAGTATTGAAATATGCTCTACGAGCTTAAAAACATTATGGAAATAACCAGTTCCAGACTAACATATATTAAGCTGAACATTTACCACAGACCTGCTTAGATGACTCGTAGTCCTTCTCTTTATTCCTTATATCACTAGTAGTGAAGTATGTGATGCCTCCACATTGAACTGGCAGATCGTCCTTTGCCGGAATGAAAGATAGAAAAAAAAAACATGTAAAAACTTTGCATTCACCGACGTGAACTGACCATTGAACTGAAGAACTAGCAGCACAGGTACAAAACAGTCAGGTAAGAGCTGGAGCTAAGGAGAGCAGGAGTCACGGCTAAAGAAAAGGCTGTGGAAGTGGAGACAGGAGGTCCGGTCGGTGACCATGTGCATAATTCTTACGCTAATTAACGCACGGCAGTAACTACGGGAAACTCCCAAAGCATTAGTACCCACAAAGCAAAAAAAAATGCACCATTTAGCACTTTGGTGCGCAATTTTCAATGCAATGGACTAAAAAACGACAGTGCGCATCACACTACTGCACAAAAATATGCAAGGAAAGACTAGTGGATTCCCGTATATTAAGAACACGTGCAATAACGATGGGATCTTTAACCTTCGTAAGAAATGATATTAGTACATCCGTGCTGAATGCCCCTTAAGTAGCATTCAACATTAAGAGTTACAAGTAGTTCTTACGATGGTAAGAGTTCCCATCGTTTGTGCGTAGTACTTTCGATTTAGCGGTTTGCTAGTTAGTGGAGTTGACTGGGTTCTATGTTAGAAGAAAGTCACTTATGCCTGGCCCAACAGAACCAAGCACGAAATGATATAGTATGACAAACTTTAGAAACTTTACCCTGGTTTTAATAGACACGACTGTAGAATGTTCAGCTAAATATTCATGCACCACACTGCAGGATTTCTGAATTGTATTACCCAGATCAGAACTGAAGGACATTTCCTTAAAATGTACAGTTGGACTTAGTTTGCCCAGTATCTGTAAGCCTATATTGTAGCAACCTCTGAAATTATGACGTTCCACGGACGACCCTTCATAATCATTTTTTATTTTCTGTGGCTCTAGATACAGCAACCTAAAATCTCTTATTGATGAAGATCTCGTTCTAGCCGTGAGTATAATAATATAAAATATTATCCCAGCTGGATCAATGCTTTTCACTTAAGACCTCGACCTTTCCGCAGTGATTTTCCTTCTGTCTTCCTTTTCCAGTAGGATTGCTGATCTCCCCTACATGAATGTACCTTACCCGAACAAGGCACATGTAAGTCAGTGATACCGACAACGACATGGCTCTTACCACCGACCATGTGCCTTTGGGTCAACTATGGCATAGATAATTACAATGGGTTTGGTTTTTTGTTGTTGTTGTTGTTGTCTTTTTTTTTTAATTTCTGAACCTATTTCCTCTCTCTACCCTATATCTTTGGCTAAACTATAGTTCGGTCACAGGTTAGCAATCCTGTCCAAAAAAGGAGGAAAATAAATCGCTGTTCCAAGATCGAGATCTTTGGTGGAAAACGTTAATCAAGCCTGGGAATTAATAAGATTCTTTTATTGAAAAAAAAAAAAAAAACCACTTAAGTTTCACGGCTAGAACAAGATCTTAGACAAAAAGGATATTAAGCGGCGGGATCCCAGTCCATTAGTAGTAGAAGCAGTAGTAGTAGTAGTAGTAGTAGTAGTAGTAGTAGTAGTAGTAGTGGCAGTAGTAGTAGCAGTAGTGGTAGTAGTAGTAGTAGTGGTAGTAGTAGTAAAAGTAGCAATAGTAATAGTAGTAATAGAAGTAGTAGCAGTAGCAGTAGTTGTAGTAATAGTAGTAGTAGTTGTGGTGGTAGTAGTAGTAGTAGTAGTAGCAGTAGTGGCAGTAGTAGTAGAAGTAGTGGTAATAGTAGTAGTAGTGGCAGTAGTAGTAGAAGTAGTAGTAGTAGTAGTAGTAGAAGTAGGAGTAATAGTAGTAGTAGTGGCAATAGTAGTGGCAGTAGTAGTGGCAGTAGTAGTAGTGGCAGTAGTAGTAGAAGTAGTAGTAGAAGTAGTAGTAGTAGTAGTAGTAGTAGTAGTAGTAGTGGCAGTAGTAGTAAAAGTAGTAGTAGTAGTAGTAGTAGAAGTAGTAGTAGTAGTAGTAGTGGCAGTAGCAGTGGCAGTAGTAGTAGGAGGAAGAGGAGGAGAAGGAGTGGCAGTAGTAGTAGTGGTAATTATGAAGGGGCACCCCTGAAACCTGGTCCTTTCGAAGGCGGTCCCAATATACAGA
The DNA here is from genome assembly GCA_033807755.1 of Ellobium chinense. Lineage (NCBI taxonomy): Eukaryota > Metazoa > Mollusca > Gastropoda > Ellobiida > Ellobiidae > Ellobium > Ellobium chinense. The sequence goes on from JAWQUT010000771.1 coordinate 30,663, forward strand.
TGGTAGGCAAACTACATTCGACTGTATTATTCTTTTAAGAACATGATCTTCATTTCAGATTTGAATAACATAATTCTGAGATCGTGCAATGTTGCATGGATATTTTTTTAACAATCTTTAATCGTGTCCTTTAAAACCAGGATAAAGTTCTTCATAACATTCTGTGCTTCGTTCGGTTGGAGTAGTCATGAGTGACTTTCTTCCTTTATCGAACCCGGTCGACTCCCTTTAATAGCCATCCTCTAAATCGAAACTTCTGCTTATTTTCAAGATAACGGATTCATGTATTTTCACTGTAACAAGTCTTGTAATCTCAAATCCTTTTTACTGCAACTATGACTTTGTACGTGGGCTGTTTCAATTAAATCATTGTATATGTACTTTTAGCTTAACTTAATAAATAAAACCTAAACTTGTAGCCGCCAGTCTGTGAAGAGATTCCAGCAAGTTAACACCTGGTTTCAGCAAAACAGCGTTAAAGATGAGACTGTTTGGATTTCTTGCTGTTTTTGGAGGCTGCCTATTGGCAGTTGGCGTTATGGGCTCCATATGCACGTACAGCTGAACTGAAATAAAAGAGAACTTGCACATTAACGGTGGGAACTCTTACCGTCATAAGAATTCTGTTAATTCTCTGTGATGAACGCTACTAAAGGTGCATTCAGCACCGATGCACCAATGCAATTCTTACAATGGTAAGAGATCCTATCGTTAACTCACAAGCTCTCAATTTTATTGGATCTACCACTGTTTTATTAATATTTGTTAATATTTGTGTATCAAGACGAAATTATATGGAGCTTAGAAAAATGGCTATCTCTCAGAGTGATAAAATAAGAGTTAAACACAGAGAAAAAGAAAAGCCTGTTTGTCCATTAATATGTCATAGATGCATTTGTAAGATATATGAATAAAAAAACAACTGCAGAATGAAATACAAGTCTTCTCTAAGACAGCCTTCCAAAACAATTAAAGTGCACTATTTAGCATTCTGCTGCGCAAATTTCCAAGTAAAATGAAGTGAATTAGAAAGTGGCAGTGCGCACCACCGTAGTGCATAATACTGTACAAGACAAAAGCATTGGATCTCTTTACAGTTTGTTTTCTGAGTAATAGATAATCATGAGCCAAGTACGGAACTTTAAGAGTGGTTTTTGTTTTCATTGTTATGCTTTATTTTGCACCTTGAATCGCTGGTGCCTTAGATGGTGGTGATGGTAATAGTGGGATTAGTTATTACTGATGTTTTAATAGTTGTTGTAGATTTAGTAGCAGTTTTATTTATAATGATAGTAGCAGTAGTAGAAGTAGTAATAGTAGTATCAGTAGTGGTAGTAGTTGTAGTAGTAGTAGTAGTAGTAGTAGTAATAGTAATAGTAGCAGCAGCAGTAATAGAGTATGTGTAGTAGAATCAGTAGTAATAGTGGTGGTTGTAGTATGAGTTGTAGTAATAGTAGTAATAACAGTAGTAGTAGTAGTAGTAATTAGGAGTAGTAGTGGTAGTTGTAGTGGTTGTGGTGGTAGTAGTTAAAATAGCAGTAACAGCTGACTCAAGGGCAGCAGTGCTAATAATAGTGGTAATAGTAGTACTAGTAGTTTTAGTAGTTGTTGTCATAGTTGTAATAGTAGTGATAATAGTGGTTGAAGTGCAGGTGAAAGTAGTTGTAGTATTAGTATCAGTAGTAGAAGTCTCCGTAAAAATAATAGCATTGGTGGTAGTAGCAGCAGCAGCTGTAGTGATGAGGGAGGTGGTGGAGGTAGTAGCTGTTGTTTTCACAGTAGCATTTGAAGTAGCAGTGGCCGCAAGCATAATCCATACCTAAATTAACGCACTGCGTTAACTGCAGTGAATACCAGTTTTGTTTTTAGGAGTTTACCGTTGTTAACTGTGCTGTGCGTTAACCAGTGTAAGAATAATGCATAGGGTCACCAATGTCTAGTGTCTACTTCCACAGCCATTATTCCAAGCATGTTTTAGACATGTGCTGCTTGTCCATTAGTTCAGTGGTCAACTACTCCCAAAGCCAATACCCTGGCTGTGATTCTTGCTCTTTTTAGGTTAAGATAAAGATCACTTTACCTGGTTGTTTTGTACGCATGCTGCTCGTCTGTCAGTTCAATTGTCAACTACTCCTATAGCCACTACTCTAGCTGTGATTCCATTCTCTTAGCTCGATGCTGCTCGTCCGTCACTTCAATGGTCAACTACTTCCATAGCCATTACTCTAGCTGTGATTCCCGTTCTCCTTAGCCCGAGAACATGATCACTTTACCTGTCTGTTTTGTACTCGTTCTCCTCCTCTTTCAGTTCAATGGTCAGGTACCAGCACGTTGTGAAATGTGCGAATTTAGTAGTCACAATGCTTAAAATGTTCATGTGCTGTCCCGCCTTTTAATGTATTTTTGACCATGTACCACAGCTGTAGTCTGGGCTTTCCCAGTAAACATATTGTCAGTTCAATCGGTGAATATGTGTGGGTGCATGGAAAAACCCTTCACATATTTCCAGACATGAAAGTTAAGTTATTGATAAAATATTAAGTCCCATTCATTTTCTTAACACTTTGCGGTTTATTTGAGGTCAATATCTTAATTAGTTGCAAAGTTATGGACACATTTGTAACACACTCACTGTTGCCATAATAGACTTTTAGAAAATCGAGATTTAAATCTTTTTAACCATGCCTTTGATTGCAGCACTAAAAAAAAAAAAAAAACATTGAAACTTCATAATGTATATTCACAAAACGCTTCAGCCAAATTTGTGTCACAGATTTCTTGAGAACTACGTAACGTAAAAACATGCGGTTTTCACCTAAATTCGTAGAAAAATACACAAAAAGTAACTATACACATCAGTCCTCTTAATTTTTTTTTGTTACCCTTTTATTAAAAAAAAAAAAGAATGTGTATGGCAACGAAATACAATCTCCGATAGATCTTTTCAATCCGCCCGATTCGCCAATCGTCCAACTTTTTCACGGAGTCTAATGCATTCGTCTATGATGCCTTTCGGTGCGCTAGGTATTCTTTCGCCCCTGGTGCGTTGCCTGCCTGCCCATTTGTAAAATGGGGTGTTAGTCTTGTGAAAAATAAATGAGTGAACTATCTAATTCCGCAGATACATCAATTTGGCCCAGAAAGTCGAAATTCGACATTTCAAGGCCCTAGCTCCAAATCATCCATTGAGAGATCTGAGGGGTTTTTCCATGCGGTCACACATATAGTCTAGATGTTCACTCCCACAAGTTTCAATTTTGTGTTTTTGTTTTATCTTTCATTTCGTTAGTGGACGATACCAAGAGAGCCCTTCTGTGTACTGGCATTGGTTTCGGTGAACTGCCTCAGTTTTCTCACTGCGCAGATGTCTGTGGTTCGGACCCGTGCGATGGACATCAATGTCCGAGTGGGTATTTTTGCGCGCGGTGAGTATGTACTTCCTCTAACAAATCTGGGGTATGTGTTTGGTTAGTACTTGCTATTCCCTATGCCCACCTACTAGATGTTTCTCAGAAATGTGGCATCTTTTGCGAAGATAGAGAGTGATAGCTCTGCAAAATGGCGCCAGCCATCTAAGGTTTACATTTGCTAGTGGAACGTTTTTCCAATAACCTTGTATGAAAGGGGGGTGTAGCAAAAATCAACGATGGTATGTATGCTAATGAATAAGGCAAATATGTCAATATTTTGTAAGTCAGTGCATTATCTTCTAGCTCTTCTGCATTAGTCGCAGCCATCTTGGCTTAAGATATAATGTTCCTTTGCTACAGACCGCCTACAAAATTAAAAAAATATGGGCCCGTTCGCACAGCCCCAGAACCAAACAAACGGAGCTCATTTCACATGACCTCATCGCGTTGAAGTGGCTTCCCTTTAACCGGGGGGNGGGGGGGGGGAATACAAAGGTCTTTGACACCTATTGTTTCTTCTTCTTTTGGCCCTATTAACATTTTTTGTAATTCTACATAATACCACTGTGATTTGGGGAAATTTCTTCCATGGAGATTAAGGTACATGTACTTCTTTTGCCCGATCTTTTAACGGGAAGAAATAGGGAGGTCAACGCCCACAATTTTTCACAAATGTCTTTCGAAAAAGGTCATCTCGAATTCTGATTTCGTCCCCAATTTTTCATTTGGCTGGTTTTGACCGCGTGCGAAAACATAGGTCTACACATTTATTTTTTTATCTAGAAGACTCAAATTGTACCTGAAACTTTAAAAGTGGATGCGTTATTTGGATCACAGGTCATTTTTACACATTTCTACCCTCTGACACTGGCTGGCAGGGCCCCCAAAAAGGGGGATTTTATGAGCGGTGTTTTCCCCCTCTATTAGGTGTCACAAATCCAAAGCTAGGATATTGTTGCTATTCCGACATTTTTATTTTACACCCCACGTAAAACCACTGCCGTGTTTATTTTCAGGACTACATCAGCTCTCAACTCCAATACAAAGTTATAGAACTGGTTTTCTAGCGTCTGACCTCGAACAATACTGCAGCAACATAATTAACTGTATTTTTACAAACTTTTCTACGGCATATATGCCATAGTTGCAATTTCGACCCTTTCAGACTGTCTTTTTTTCCCCTTAAATGGCAGGACAGGAGTGTGTAAAGTTTATCAATACTTCCTACTACTGAAATTCTGGGGAAAAAAATCATGACTGCAGAAAACTTTTTCACTATCATAAGTAATCCGTTCTGCCTCACACACGTTCAAATTTATCCATAAGTTCTACTCATTTGATCATAAAAACAATATTTTTGTGTACATAATTGATTTTATTCTTGTTTTCTGCAACAAACAATAAATCGACATCAGGTGGTCCAGATCACATTTAAAATCGAATATCTTAGTTTCTAGTCTAGCGACCATAAGCCTCATTTTGACTGGCGACATGGCAATAAATGTGTATTTGCTACTCTCATTTGATTTTATTTTCATTGTTTTCAGTTCCTGCTATTCAACTGGGTGCACTTGCAGCTGCAACTTAGATACAGGTGATTTACTAGCCGCGATTGATTCACCGGGCACCTGGACTTCACGTTGAACTCCAAATAAACCTGTGCAATTTTGACCTGTATCTGTTCTTAATGTATGTATGTGCTTGTTTTTGCATTTCATATTTGAAAGTTTTGATTGTTAACACTCGAAGCGCGAGGCATCTTGATTCCAGCGTCATGCTGGCTGTGTAGCCAGTGTTACGGGTAATGTCCCTTGCACGGGTTGTAGTCATTGACACCTATTGGCTTTTTTTTTTTCGGCCCTGTTAACATTTTGTGTTATTCTACATAATATACCACTGTAATTTCGGGAAATTTCTTCCATGGAGGTTAAAGTACTTCCTTTGCCCGACCTTTTAACGGGAAGAAAANGGGGGGGGGGGGTCAACGCCCAAAATTTTTCACAAATGTCTTTCGAAAAAGGTCACCTCGACTTTTGATTTGGTCCCCAATTTTTCATTTGGCTGGTTTTAACCGCATGCGAATAAATAGGGGTACACATTTTATTTTTTTGTATCTAGAAGGCTCAAACTGTACCTGAAACTTTAAAATTGGATGCTTTATTTAGATCACAGGTCATTTGACATATTTCTACACCCTAACACTGGCTGGCAGGGCCCCAAAAAAGGGGGATTTTATATATTAGCGGATTAATTGGGTTGTACATAATGAGTAATTTGCCCTTCTAATAGGTGTCACAAACCTTGTCTGCCGGCCGGTCATATGACACTGGAGTGCAAAATTCTACCGCCGCGCTCAGAGGTCGGCAAGGAGATGCGTATGTATTCTATTGCTGCACTCAAGCAAAAAGCGAGTGGACGGTAGAATCAATTCTATCACCGTATCACGAGGGTTAAGTATGGCTGTGTCTGTTCTTGAATCTGAATCTTTATAACTTTTCAAAAATGTTATGAGTTTTAATACTGTTTAATTCAAAATCGTCACTCTGTGCATGCAATAAGTTGATAACTAACACTTTTTTCCTCAATTCATGACCATTTATGTACCAAACATAGAGTTGTGCTGCAGGAACACTTTTGAGCAGGCAACAAACAAAATAATCCAATAAAACAAAATTGGCTAAATATTCTCCATGACCTGTAATCAGTTAAATCTGAGATTAATGACAGGCAGCAACTTATTTTTATTATCTACCCTTTTGTTTTTTGTCCTTAGCTCTTTCTATCTACCGATCCATTTCTCTTTGCCTCTTACTTTCACTCTTTGCCATCCTGCCATCTCTCCTTTTTCTTTGTCCTCTCTCTCTCTCTCTCTCTCTCTCTCTCTCTCTCTTTCTCACACATACACACACACACACGCACACACACACACACACACACACACACACACACACACACACACACACACACACACACACACCATACATTGTGCGTGAGTGTTTAAATCGTGACATGAGAGCAGAAAGGAACGGCAAATTCAATGAAGACACTTTTGGTAGTAGTGACTTCCATCAAACTCTTTATCTTTGTTACATGGTCGGTATCTATTGTACTAGGCAAAGAAGACAGAAATATCAGCACTATCCTGCACGACGTGGTTTTGTTTCTCTGGCACAGTGTCATGTGTCCTTGACTTACTTTGCAGAAACCAGGAGATGTCTGGTACATTTTTGAGAATCGAATAACGTACAGTTGTGGTGTAGTGCGGGAAAAAAAACAAACACCCGACCTGACTATTTCACCATACGCAAGTGATTCAGACTACACTTGAATGCGGCAATTGAATATAGACTATCCAAATCTCACTGCCCAACTCTGAGTGTGACGTACGAATTTTGCAGCCCGGTGTCAGCTGACCGGCCGGCAAGCAACATACTGTGCAGCGGTCACTATCCGAAACAATGGTCCCTCAGCCAGCGGGAGGCTTGACCCAAGACACCTTGCGCTACTACTGTAGAGTTATAACTTTTCGAAGAAATCACAGACACCAAGGCAATCCCACGCTTTACTGTGCTAATACCAACACTGCTCGCCTCATGAGAAATGCACGACGTCACGTCTGCCATTCACTGCCCTCTAACACTCTGCTCAGGGCATTATGCGAATACCTAGACTAGGCGTAGGTGGCAGGAGAGAGAAACACTGGTGTTTTTGTTTTGCGATAAACTGCAGATTAAGAGATAGACTAACAAGAGGCACAGAAAAAAATAACTTCCAGAATCTTCTCCCTAGCCAAAAAAAAAAACAAAAACAAAACAACAACACAAAAACCTTGAAAGGTGTTTTACGGGAGGGATGAATTAGATAAAACAATTTGTTCGGGGGAACAACAACAACAGCAAGACATGAGGAAGTGACTTCGATAACTCCAATGTATGGTCAAGCCATCTACCGTTGAGAGCCTGGCAGAGGCCATAAGGCCTAAAGGTTACACATGCTCAAGTAATTATATAATATATGTATGTGTGTGTGTGTGTGTGTGTGTGTGTGTGTGTGTGTGTGTGTGTGTGTG
>JAWQUT010000771.1:54944-68050 GCA_033807755.1 Ellobium chinense
GGGAGGATGGTCAACGCCTACAATTTTTCACAAATCACTTTCGAAAAAGGTCACTTCGAATTCTGATTTGGTCCCCAATTTTTTATTTGATTGGTTTTGACCGCGTGCGAATACATAGGCCTACACACTTTATTTTTTTTTTCTTATCTAGATTGCTCAGTTGTACTTGAAACGTTAAAAGTGGATGCTTTATTTAGATCACAGGACATTTTACATATTTCTACACCTTGACATGGCGCAGGGCCCAAAAAAAGGGAATGTTATATATATGCGAATTAATTTAGCTGTACACAATGAGTGATTTGCCCCTCGAATAGGTGCCAGAAACCTTAAATAGCAGGTCAGTGGCTGTCCCCATCCGTTGAACCACTCAAGGGGTCGCTTTTATTATTTTTTTTTCGCTGTTGATGTTACAGGGTTACATGGGATATCAGGACAAAAATAGTTGGTCCTGTTTTTTCCATCTGAAGACCACATAATATACTTAAGGCACTGAACTAGATTATGAGTTTTCTCCCACTTTCTCTCCAAAAGTCTGAATCTATAATTTCATTCAAAAGTCAACGGAAGACTCACTTTAAAATATAAAAAATCTAGTATTCTTCCCAGAGCCTGATAGTAGATTTGGTAGAATGTGTGTGATGTATGATGATAGTCGTTCATAGTCTTCAGTATATAATATACGTGAATGAATTGACAATTTATGAAGTGGTTACTAGAATATGTTGGTCGCAGTGTATTTCTACATATTTCTAACTTGGCCCTAAAATGAAGAGCATACTATGCTTTGAAAATTCAGTGTTTAGGCAATTCTTTGAACATTATTTCCCAATTTTGTTTAGTCTGAAAGCTGAAATCCTCTTTAATTCTTTGCTTGTGGGCGTCACTTGTATCATCGTCCAGAATGAAATTAAGAGCTTTCAGAAACAGGAGGAAATTGTAGTTTAAAAAATGGATATGTCATGAAATGATCTTCATAGATTGATTATGACAAGAGATCGAGAAGTAAAGTCGAAGACAATACGAGAGAAAGAAAGAAGGAGAGAGAGAGAGAGAAAGTGAGAGACGGAGAAGGGGAGTCAGGATTTCATGTAGAGTGCGAGCAAGACGTGGAAGATCGAAGAGAAAAGGAGAAAAAAGAAAGGAAAGGATACTAGATAGGGGGACAGGCAAAGTAATCACAGATTGAGTTAGGTAAAGATGACAGGAGCAGCAGTGAAATATCGATATTTAGTACTCATTTACTAAGTATACTTTGTTATTAAGTATGGAATTCACACAAATATATGCAATGTTGTCTTGCTTGCAAACATTGATCTATGAACCATTATCATCATCATCATCATCATCATCATCATCATCATCATCATCATCGTCTTCATCAGCACGATCTCTTTCAAATAATGAAAAAAATGTCAAGTGAGAACAAAGCATCAGTAGAAATTCAATTCAAGCAAAGTTCCGATATCTCCCCCTTATTGTACTGTAAAAGTTGATAGAAGCGTACAAGCTGCAAAGATGTACTAGTAAACTCAGGAGATTGCTGGAGAGTCATTTCAGTATGATTCATAATATCAACAGTGATCATCTCTATCATTGATCATAATAGAAATGTACTTATATGCAAATCATGTGATAAAATAAAACTGCAAAGAAAGCAAAAAAGCAAATTAAAAAAACAAACATCTGAGTTTGACCCCCTTCCCCCCCAAAAAACGTATTGAATTCAAAAGCATGTAGTCTATGTAAATACATGAAGAGGTCAATTAGATGGATTCTAGGTACGTGTCAGAGATTCAAAGGAAATTGGGTGGGGTTGGAAGACAGGTTGGGTGGGAGGTGGTGTGGTTTGGGAGAAAGGAGTGAGCAAGGATATAATAACAACGGGATATATTACTGGGACATCAATGTCTCGGGTCCATTTAAACATGGAACCACCAAACCTTTGAAAAAGAAACTGTAAGAAGAACCAAGAAGGAAGGAAAGTGGAAAAATGGAAGAAAAAGAGAAACACCGCTCAAATTACACACGGACTTCAGTATTAAAACTCTTTAGGCTTGGTCTAGCAGTGAAGTAGGTAACTTTATTCCAAAATACACCCACCCTCAGGAAGAACGTGAGCGGAAGGTTAGCAGAGTGTATGGTATTATTTATGTATGTGACGAAGTCTGAGTGAGCAGAGAAGAAAGGGAAGGGCAGCCTTCTAACGTCGACGCTCATGGGCAGAGTTAAACAAGAAAGAAAAAAAATCCATATGATTTATCTCCAGCATAGCAAAGCAGACATTGTGACATTTATAGAGGTACTCTTAGTAAGGAGCAGTGAGTATTGTAGACTTAGTGTTGAGACACTGTCTTTATTACACGTGCTTTCGGTTTACAGTTTAGCTGAACACAGTTCAATTCAGAAGATAATGATAATGTTTAGTCTCGACTAATCTACCTACATGCGAAGGGACTGACCTTCGGATTAGGAAAGATGTTGGAGACACGAGAACAGAATGTACTATTTTGAATTCCGAGTGAATGTCAAGAATGTTGTAGGAGAACATTAATCTCGGGCTTAACCAAGTAAAAACAAAAAAAACCAAAATAACATGACACTAAGAAAACAGAAGATGTTGGTCTGCACTTGTTTCCTCTCTCGCCATATCTTAACTCACTGCAATTAGCGCAATATTATACCTATGAGATAGCAGCTAAGTACAGAAATGCGTTTGACGAAGGATCCACATTCATTTTGTTGATCTTTGAGTGCTTTTGTTTTCCCTGTAATGAATTGATCTGATTGCATCAGAACTCACTACTGACGGAACCAGGCAAAGAGTAGTCTAGGAGAGATGATCAAGAGTCACTTATCTTCCTTTTTTTCTTGGCCTCGATCGGTGTGTCTGTCACGTTATAAGATTTGTTGAACTTTCTTTGTTTATTTGTTTGTTTGTTTGTCTGTTTGTTTGTCTGTCATTTTCTTTCTTTCTTTCTTTTTTCTTCCTTTCTTTCTTTCTTTTTTTCTTTCTTTCTTTCTTTCCTTCTTTCTTTCTTTTGAGCAATGCCACTGTTTACATCCAATATGTTGCTTCTACCTTTTTCTTTTCAGGAGTAATAGAAACCTTGGAAAATCTGTTGATCTTCTTTTCACTGTATCTTCTCGTTCTCTCTTCCTAATATGTCACCTTTCTCTTTCATTCTTTACAGTTCAGGAAAGCTAAGAAGCTGCCCCACGGTAGTAAACTATATATTTTAAGAGATGTACTATTTAAGTTATCAAAAATGAATTGAAATTGTATTAGAAAAAGTTCAGTAGGGAGAAAATATACTATAATGAATAGAAGAAAGAATAACTACAAGGAGTGAATGCTGACTTTTGTAACTGATTGGTCTGTATTCATTGTACTGCGTAGAAAATAAACTGTATGCAGTATAGCTGTTAGTGCGATCGATGAATATTGTGTCGTTCGCCTATATGTATCACATTTTCGGTTTATATTACATAAACTTGTTATAGGTTGCAATAGATCCACTTCCTACAATACCGACGCTGTGGCAGAGAATGGAGGGTTAAGGGAATGGGGCGTGTAAGCGAAACCAGCTATAATGGGAGGAAAAAAACGTGGCGCATTCATAATATGGTAATGTTACATGAAAGAAAATACAGTTGGGAATGAGGAGTTTAAACTAAAGTAGGCTGCATGACTTGACGTTGACATTATACGGTTCGTGGTTTTGTTTTTGTTGTTGTTGTTGTTGTTGTTTTTCTTTTCCCTTAACTACAGAAAGCAGTATTACCGTATTAGGTTGTGATTGGCGTTCATCAACACGTGTTACTTTCTCCATTGTGTGAAGAACAGGACTTCTAAGAAACTGCTAGAAGTAATGTAACTTCCAGTGCAGTGAATCGTTATTTTTAGTGCTGTGGACTTCGGTACAACTTGGATTCAAACGCTATTTCAGAGGAGATTGTGACAGTTTCATTGGATCGGTTTCACTGACATGGAAAAGTTGACAGCATCTCTGATATGTATGTTAGATGTGATGTTGGACACTTGTAAGTCAAGACTCTTTCATTTATTATTGATTTTATCTCATTTAAACTTTCTTTCCCGTTGGATCTTTGAGTCTATCACATTTTATGACGAATATCTTTCCCTCTTTGTTTCCATCGAAGCACTCAAACTCTACAGGGTTCTTTCTTTCTTTCTTTCTTTCTTTCTTTCTTTCTTTCTTTCTTTCTTTCTTTCTTTCTTTCTTTCTCTCTTTCTCTCTCTCTTTCTTTCTTTCTCTCTTTCTTTCTTTCTCTCTTTCTTTCTTCCTTTCTCTGTTTCACTCTTTCTTTCGTTCTTTCTTTCTTTCTTTCTTTCTGATTTACTGCACTTGATTTCTATCGGTCTTCTCCCTCTTTCCCCTCCGTCTTTTCTTTTAAATTTTTGGTACGCAAGTTCACACTTTGGATTATGTCTTCTTACAGGATACTTTTACGACGTGGAATCTACTACATGTAATCTTGAACGTTTGTTGACTTTCTGATATATTTCTATATAATGATGTAGTTTTTCTCCTGCTGAACAATCCAGCAGTATTCTGTCGTGACTGGTATTCGACAGCGCTCTTTGGTCTCCTGATACACTTTCTTCTCTGTGATTAGATTTATACAGTCATAGATTTTAGTGTCGTGGACGTCCCTGTGTGCTAACTTACGCTATATTTCAGAGGATATGCGTGACTCTTTCAATGGATGTAACATATACAAATAATATATCTAGATAGTGTTTTTTGGATAGGCATTACCTTTATTATCGTGGTGATTTTGTTTATCGCGATGAAGAAAGTAGAAAGTTCGTTTCCTTTAACTATCAAATAACTTCGTGCACAAGATATTGAGATTCTTCAATTAATGTAAGTCAATGGTTAATCAATGTCTCCAGGTTGTCTGTGTGTTGATGGCTAATGTTAGATGCCTAAGTTGGGCAATTTTAAAAGGCAGCGAAAGTAATCATTGCACCGACCTAGTGTTATGCCTGCATTTTATTGCGAGATAAAGAACATATTTCAGACTGCGAAAGAAAGAAAGACTGACTGACAGAAAGGAATAAAAGGGGATTTTCGAAGGGCAAGAATGATTTTATTGTGCTTCGTATTTGTTGCCTTACACACACTGCGCGGTTAAGCGATTTATGCTTTCAATATGTGTTGATGTAACTGCCTACTGGAATGTGTTTACAGAACAGTGATTGGTATTCACTACTGTTCAGTCGTTGTTTTTTATGACGCTCTGATTACAAGAGGGCATGATGGGAATGACTTGATGAAGCAATGGCGGGTATTTTCGGTATAATTTCTCTGATTTTTATTTATTAGAGGATTTAATTGATGTGCTTCAAAGAAATTCTTTACACAAAATTATTGCACCTGGTCCACTTAACTCTCTTACGCAGTTTGTTGAGTAATATGACTATTGGTTGAATAAATTTTCGTCACTTTCCTAAATCCCCACACCCATGAAATCCACACACCCGCTTTGTCATACCATATAAGCAAGTCCCAACACTTCAATAGTACATAACCACCCAACCAGCGGAAGCTTATGTGTTGGGAACTGGCCCCTATTCCGGTGTGGCGTTAACGTCCGGCGTGGCGTTAACGTCCGGCGTGACGAAGGTCCTGGTACGGTTAGTTTATGCCGAACTAACCTGTAAAGCTTTGGGTCTGACCAGGTTCCTCCCATAATACGCTACCACAGAGGAATTGAGGGTTGGGGGTGGAGTTTGGCAGTGACAGTCCGGGTCAATATACGGAATAGAAGCTGTTGCTACGGGTCAAGAGGCATTAGTGGAAGCACTAGCTTGGCTCAACCATGTCATGGGAAAAGTGCCTTCGCAACTAGACGTTACTAGGTGATCCGATATGTAAATATCCTGAAATGATCCTAGGGCGATCTACGCTGGGGTCCCCGTGCCACTCTTTTTGTTTTTGTGTTTTTTGTTTTTGTGTTTTTTGTTTTTGGTGAATACAGATTCAGACATGTTAATGTGCTTTTGTCCTTTTTATTTCACATTTTTTTCCATTTCACAAGGCATTATGAAGGCATTAGACGGGTCACAATAAAATCATCCTATCGAAATCATCGCTGAGTGTGATTTTGCATTATTTGTTCTATAGGTTTCTGATATTTTGATGAACTACTGATAGATCTTTACCGTGGGATCACGATTGTGTGTTTCTCCAAATGGTTTTTTGTTTTCTTCTCCCTTCTGCCCTCGCCACTGGACATTTGCTTTGATCTTGCGCTGAATATGATGCTGTACTTTTGTAGGCCCACATCAGTAAAGGTGCTCGTCTAATAGTATTATTCCTACAAAGATTCTTGAGGTTGCATTTGAAAGATTTGGTTAGACTCGTTAGTGAAGGATTCATATTTTGAAGAGTTTTCGAATACGTCATATACTTTAACCAGTATACTACTAGACCTATTTTTAACTCCAACCCGGATTCCAAAGTCCGTCTAGATGGGACCCCTAACCCTAAAGCTAATCGAGTCGGGATCCCTGGCCCTAATGCCCATCGAGACGGAACACGTAATCCACATGCCCATCAAGAAGAGGTCCTTAATTCTTGTGCACAACAAGACTGGCGCATACGTTGAGACTTATAAAGTGCCCTTGAAATCCTCCCTCAAATTTTAATGCACTGAAGCAAGAAAACGCAAGAAAAATACGAAGGGAATGGGAAAGGAGGAAAACAAGGAAGGGAAATGTAAGGAAGGCAAGATGAAAAGAGGAATGAAAGGAATACTTGGACAGTAATTTTCGTTAGCTAGAAACCTACATATGAATAGGACGGGAGACCGTAGGTGGGGGTGGGTAGGAGGGATCAAAAAGGGGGAGGGGGTATGGGAGAAGTAAAAGCGAAGGCAGATTTCACAATGATGATAAACAAAATGAAGTGAGATGGCGGAAACAACTCAAACTTTCAAACCGTTGTGTAAATGGAAAGAAGGACGAGAGTTATTGAAAGAAGAAGATAAAGAAGTGCAGATAGGCGAAAGAAAAAAGACTGAGTGCGAGGGCGTATTAAGAGCACGAACATTTCCTATCGCTATGAGCGCTCCAGGACAGCAGAATTTCCTTTAAGCACTTTAATGAAACATTCGTGCTAGAAAATAATTTCCCTATTGTCTTTCCAGTCTTTTGTCCAGCAAGACGTTTTAGACATCGTCTAGGTTGAGGCCAACTAACACTAAGATTCTTTTTTTTTCGGTTTTTCTTTGCTTCAAAGAACTGAAATAAGAGCTTGACTGAGATGAAGAATGTCTACAAACGTTTGCATGGGATGATGCCCTTAGTGTGAAGTCAGGACTGGATTCGAAATATTTTAATTCCTCGATTCTTAGCAAATTCAAATAAAAGATTGGGTGTTTTTTTTTTTAACTCAACGTTATTTGTCTGTTAAGCATAACAATCAAATACAATACATTTTTCATGACATTGAATATAACCATAACAAACCATTTAATGATGATCAGTATTATATGAACGAATAAAGTGATGATGTTGCACTGGTAAGATGATGGTGCTGGGGACAACAATGATGCACGTGATGAAAATCACACGAGGAAAAAAAGCTTTTAACATTTTGTAGTAAAATTATTGACAAAATTTTTTTAAAAAATAGAATAAACAGGTCTTTGATAATCCCCATTATAATGCCTTTGCATGTCTTTCCAAATTTCTCATTGCACTGGACTGATTCATTTCAGTGCCATAGAAGTTGTTGTTTTTGTTGTTTTTTTCAAAAATTACTTCTGGTGAGGTACACATTACGCATCATATCTAATAAACTAATCCATGACATCCTCTCAGATTTTAATAGGAAAAAATGTCACCAGCTGACTTAGACAATTTAAACATAGCTTACTGCAGCTCTTTTTAAAAGAAATTACCTTTCAAAAAAAGTCAACGCCGATGTAGTCATGACCTAGTTTAGTATGTCCAAAATAACAAAATAACACTTGCCACACTACACATCCAAGTCAAAACAAACCTCGAAAGTCAGTTAATACATCTATTACAATGACAGTGTGCGCATAGAAAATATACAATACCGTGAGGCTACACCTACTTAGTGGACAAACATTACTGGTGTGTCTCTTACATTGTCATTGCCTGGAAGAGAAAAAGGGATGGGGCTCCTCAGGTGTTATGTCTCTGCTATTTATTATGAAAAGCCACATGACATAATTATAACTAACTGAATCAAATATAAATAATACAATATTCGTCTATTCATTGTAAAGGCCTAGTGACCCAGTAGTAGTGTTCACCTGGTGACTCATAATATTACTCACTGGGATAGCAAATGAAAAAAAAAACCAACTAGCTCATGGTCTCACATGACTTGAAGTTGGGGTGGGGAAGGCAGTCTCTAGAAAGCGTTTTAGCACAACAATTTATAGATACAAAATGCTCTTACTCGTGTAGTCAGTGGCCTGTTGTACTTCATGACCTTGGAGTAAAATTAGGGTGATGGTAATCTGTTATTCGTGTATGTGTATGTGGGGGTGAGAGGAAGAAAAAAAAAAAAGGGGGGGGGGGGGATTCACCNGGGGGGAAATTCACCCCAAAATAGAATTACTATACTATTACCAGAAAAGCACAGTGCGTAATTTCTAGGTAATAATTACCAAATCCTTTAAATAGAGCACGTATCGTAGCAAATGGCATATCAACTCTGTAATCAACATTCAAAATGATCAAACTTTTATCTTCACTCTCACTTCATTATTTGTGGCAGGAAGCAAAATATCTCAATATACGTCAAAGATAGGAATAAGGTTATGTAGGTATTGAACCTTGGTGGAGCAAAACTAAACACGAGATATATTCATGTATGTTGTGCAATTTAATAAGCTAGTGAATATAATCATCTTTTTTATTTGAGGACCTAATGAATATATTATTATGAAATTTACGGAATGTTTGGGTGAAGAGATAAAGAGTAGAAGCATTTGTAAAGATACGAAAAGACTGTGGAGGAATAGTTGAGAATCATGGCAAAAAAAAGGCTAAATTTTGATATAATATGCAGACTAAGTAACTAGACGGACATCGAAGAGATTACGGCAGGGAGATATATCTCTTACTTGACAGAAAAAGAAAGAAAGAAAGAAAGAAAGAAAGAAAGAAAGAAAGAAAGAAAAAAAGAAAGAATGAAAGATAAATAGATAGAAAGAAAGAAAGAAAGAAAGAAAGAAAGAGAGAAAGAAAGAAAGAAAGAAAGAGAGAAAGAGAGCAAGAAAAAAAAAAGAAAGAAAGAAAGTAAGAAAGAGAGAGAGAAAGAAAAAAAGAGAGAAAGAAGTATCCAGGATGATGGTACCTTTAAAATGTATAGAGGATGTAACCATTCATGATGTTTACAAATACATTCAAGTACTATTTCTACGGTATCTCGGCTTCAGCAGCCTCCCTACAAGTCTCAGGATATAGTTCACACAGAGGGCAGCCAGAGCTGATTCATTTAATATATCATTAGGATTGACAGGTTCAAAAAAGTTCAAGTGTCTCAGTCTCCTTAGCTCGTAAGGTCTGCAGGCAGAATCCGTTACAAAGCAGCGGTGCAGTTGGAATTTGTCGAGGTCACATTCAACAACTAAATCGTCAGTCTGAACAATCACGCTCTTTTTCCCTTCAAAACTGTCCTTGATGACCCTACTGAAATTCTGATTTCGGTCCTCATTTAGTAATCTTTCTTTGACTGCAGAATCGAGGCCGAAAACATAACTTCGGAGTTTATCAGTGTCATGAATGGCTCTGAAAGTTTGGAAATCTGGATAACTTTTCCTAGGAGACATTTCACTAGTTGTTGTGGTATTCTTTCACTTAAGGAGGGCTGTGGTTGTTGTCCGTGCCCTGGTTCCTGTTGTTGTTTTTGCTGCTGCTGCTTTTTAGGAGGCTGGTAATGTTGTTGTTGTTGTTGTTGTTGTTGTTGTTGTTGTTGATGTTGCTGCGGTGTGATATTTCTTTCAC
Source organism: Ellobium chinense (assembly GCA_033807755.1). NCBI lineage: Eukaryota > Metazoa > Mollusca > Gastropoda > Ellobiida > Ellobiidae > Ellobium > Ellobium chinense. The sequence goes on from JAWQUT010000771.1 coordinate 64,963, forward strand.
AGAGTGTTTCTGGTTGGGATAAATCTGTTACCCCAGCAGCAAATCCACTATCTTCTAACATGCTGTCAGTGTTTTCATAATCAGGTGTGTTGTTTACTTCATCAGCTGACTGTTCTTTGGTATTGTCTCCCTGCTGTGTTGATGTGTCGATAGTACTCATGTTAATGAAAGGCGAAAGGGGTAAATATCAATAGGGAAATCCAGAGAGTCAGAAAGGTAAAATGATAAGAAAAATGCAGTTATGTAATATACATCACACGGACAATATAAAACCTTTAGTTTCAAGTTCGGATTTCTTACTGACTGTCATATTAGAGGTGGACATGCGAATATCATATTGGGCGTTACAAATTAGAATCAGGTATGAGTGCCATGTCTCGTTAGTAACATGCAATATGATCGCAACACCAGTAATGCCATATGCGCTTGCTTAGCTCTCCCATAACGGTCCGTAGCAGATGCGATTTGCAAATAACTGCTTTCTAATGCCCACGATGTGCATGGGAGGAAGCGTTTCTTGGCTGTTGTTGTTGGTACAGCCAAGTCTACGGCTTGCATCTTTTTATCGGAAAGCACCAGTACTCGCACTGGTAGTTCACACGGCCAAAGTCATGTTCATTCTATAGATGCTGCTCCTTTTTGTAACGATGATTATTTTCACTCTAGCGATCGGCTCTGCTACGTACATATTCTCGACCCGGCATCTGAAACAAATGCTCGGTTTCAACTTGGAGAGAGTAAGTAAAATTTCAGGGGCGAACCGCAAAAACCAATGACGTATGGTCCATTAAAAAACACCGAACTGGAACCATATTCACGAAACAAAGAAAATTTTCGTAATTATCAAAATAATACTTACGGACCATTTAAGACGAAAATATTATCAAAAGAAACAACTTCAGATCATAAGGAAGCCCCTACAAAATTTCACGAGATTTTTTATAATATAAGATTTATTACAATACTAGCTGAGGTATCCTGGGGCTGCCGGGGTTAGGGAAAAGGGGATGGGACGACCAAACGTACACTGAGTAGTTTGTTTGGATCTGTATCTTTCTCTCCCACCCTTCCCCCCTCCCCCTCCCCTCTCTCTCCATTTAAACATAACAACTGTTACAGTAGCTCCCGCCAATGAATACTTCCGCGTGTGCAAATTTTGATGACGTCTTCCTTTAGCGAAATTTTGTTTCGTTTCCGAACCGGGATTACTGATAATTAGCTATAGACCACTTCAGAATAAGAAGTAAACGGTCATGTGATTTCCGAAAGTTTGGACAACATGGCGACACAGGGCTTCCGCCCTACGGAAACAAATACGATTCTGTCTCAAGGAAGTAAAAAAATTGCACGATTAGAAGGAACACAACCTTAGGTCCATGATATCAGACAGATATTGTTCTTGTTGAAACATTTGGTGCGCTCTAGCACATTCTGAGGTTAATGTAAAGGATTCAGTGCATTTGTGTGAAACGGTGCAAAGTGTATACGTCATGAAGGAGGTCGACATTTTGCCCTCCATAAAGTCAAAAATTATAATCTGAAAAGCTACCGGAACGGTAAAATATTGTTTTACAGGATTTCCATGGGGCAAAAATTGAAGGCTGTCATGATTACCGATGTATCTTTTTGTACCCTCACGCCAAGCTTGAAATTGTCCCGAAAAGTGGCACATGTGTTTCCTGATTGCCAAATATGTTTTATAATAGATGAGCATGACCTAGGAAACCAAGGCAACTGGAAAATGTTAAAGGGGCTGCCCTTCCTCCCATTGGTGATTATAGTGCACTGCCTTTTTTTTTTTTTACTTCGGTACATTTTTTCATGCTAAATTGCGGATCAAAGTGCCAGATAAGGCGGGATAAGGATAAGGATAACGATAAGGATAACTTTATTTGTCCACAAAGGGAAATTGGCTTTGTTACAGTGTGCTTACAAAACATAAATATCTGTGCAAACACACACACTCCCTCGCTATCACACAAACACGCGTACATACTTCCACACACACACACCCACAAGCAACCACGAACACACACATATGTAATAATACATCCCCACCCACACACACCCCCACTGCTTCACACACACAAACACACATAAACACACGAAGACTGTTACTCTGTTACAATCACTGCTCTTACAACGAGGAGTCCCGTTGCACTCGCACTGAATGTGGCACAAAAGAATTACGATATATCTCCGTGCGTGACTTTTGCGAGAGTAATCTGCCTCTACGCGAAGATCGCTCGAAGCGTGAAAACAACGGATGGTTTTCGTCCTTGAGTTTATGTTGTATTTTTAACGAACATTTGTTTAAATATAATTAATTTGTCAAATGAAGGCTGCACAGTGTTCATGATTTTTGAAGCTTTTTTTATTATTCGATTTATTTTATCTTTATCTTGCGTTCTTACATTTCCACCCCAGCAACTTAAGCCAAAGGCAAAACACTTTGAAGTGTTGCGGTATAGAACAAGTTAATAAATTTATTTTGAATATCAAATGATTTTAGTTTCCTCAGACAGTACAGCCTTTGGTTTAATAAATAACGATATTGACGCTGCAACCGGGTCGCCTGCTGTGCAGCACTCCAACCGAAAACTGTTGTTGTTAATGTTGTTGTTGTTGTTGTTGTTCTTGTTGTTCTTGTTGTTCTTGTTCTTGTTGTCTTCTTGTTATTGTTGTTGTCGATGGTGAAATTAGGAACACTTCATCTCAAAATATAGATGCTACTTCACTACCTTATTTCACACATCTATCTTAGACACATCACTGTACATACATACATACATACATACATACATACATACATACATACATACATACATACATAAATACAGGTGTTTTCAGTATTTATGTCTTATGACTCGGCGATAGACTTTAAGGGAAAAGGCTGTCTCTCAAAGAGATATAATGAAAATTTAAATTGGAAAAACAAAATGCCGATGTAAGTGTATTTTCTATAGTGTCTTAGATATAGGTGATAATGTGTGATATCTGGTCGGTCTATCTATCTATCTATCTATCTATCTATCTATACATCCATCCATTTCTATCTCTCTCTCTCTCTCTCTCTCTCTCTCTCTCT
>JAWQUT010000771.1:68105-91587 GCA_033807755.1 Ellobium chinense
TATATATATATATATATATATATATATATATTATATACACATGTCCGTCCGTCCGTCTGTCTGTCCGCCCTCCCACTTGCCTGCCTGCCTGCCTGCCTGCCTGCCTGCCTGCCTGCCTGCCTGCCTGCCTGCCTGGCTGTCTGTCTATCTGTCCATTTGCGTCCTGCGAGAGTACATCTGCCTGTCTGTCTAGGTGTATCTCTATGTCTATTTATAAACACTTAACAGTGGTAACGCCCATTGCAACGTCAAGGTTGTTTTTGCCAGAACACGTCTTATTCTTACTCTTAAGCACTCTCTAGGTTACATGCACGTCATTCAGATGACACGCCTCCATTGAAAAGGGACCCTAAGTCTAAAATGATATGAAAAGCCCGTTGGTCCGTTTCATCTATTCCCTTTGTCATATCCACTGCTCTCTCTCTCTCTCTCTCTCTCTCTCTCTCTCTCTCTCTCTCTCTCTCTCTCTCTCTCTCTCTCTCTCTCTCTCTCTCTCTCTCATTCCTTCATAATCATGAGGAAGACGACGTTTATAACACGGTATTAATTCTTGACTAGTGCACCGTATAGGGCATATTTTGATCTTTTTGTACCTAAGGAGAAGCAAAGAACCAGAAGACCCAAATATAACGTAAGATACCAATTCGCGAGTCGCGGCGCCAAGTTTTAGAACCTGTTTGAAACTACAAAGAAAAGAAATAAAAATCTGCGGGGAGGAAGACGAGAATTTCGCGCAAAATCAGGAAGATTGATGTAGCTGGCACGGACACACGACCACTAGTCAACACCGCCCGGCTGTGCTGCTTGTGAAACCGGTTTCGGTTCAGTGAGGATGGGCGGAGGACAGCATTATACTAACAGCTGACTCCTGACCCAGCTTTGTCTTTATCTTTTTTCCATTGTTTGGCCCAAAATGGTTTGTGATGTCTATGCTTTTCAGTTACTGTGCCTCTTGTAAAATCAAACGATGATAATAGCAGTGGTGGTAGTTGTGGTGGTAGCGATAGTAGTAGAAATGGTAATATTGATTGTAGAAGAAGGAGAAGAAGTAAGAATAGAGTAATAGTAATACTAGAAGGAGTAGTAGTTGTAGAAATAGTAGTAGTGTTGTAGAAGTAGTAGTAATAGTAGTAGTAGTAGTAACTGTAATAGTATTAGAAGCAGTAGTAGTAGCAGTAGCAGCAGCAGTGGTGGTAATAATGGTAGTAGCAGTAGTATTAGTAGTATCAGTAGTAGTAGTAGTAGTATTAGTAGTAGTAGTAGTAGTAATAGCCGCAGTATTAGTAGTATTTAGTAGTAGTATCAGTAGTAAGTAGTAGTAGTAGTATTAGTAATAATAGTCGTAGTAGTAGTAGTATCAGTAGTAAGTAGTAGTAGTAATAGTAGTAATAGCCGTAGTATTAGTAGTATCAGTAGTAACTAGTAGTAGTAATAGTAGTAATAGCCGTCGTATTAGTAGTATCAGTAGTAAGTAGTAGTAGTAATAGTAGTAATAGCCGTAGCATTAGTAGTATCACTAGTAAGTAGTAAACACATAAAATAAAAAATAAGTAAGATAAATTAGACTTAAGGCAATTAATTGACCTGGATGAGTATAATAACATACAATTTTATAAATTGTGTCATTACGTGCATGCATAAATGAATGAATGAATGAATGAATGAATGAATGAATGAATGAATGAATGAATGAATGAATGAATGAATGAATGAGATGTCTGTTTTTTTACAATCGTTAGTAACCTATTTATTCAATAATATGTTGTCTTTTGTTCTCAAAAGCTGTAAGAATTTGGGCATGTTTGGATACTGAATGAAATAAATGCACTGGCATTGAATTATGAAGGAAGCAAATCATAAAAGGATTATTGATTAGCAAAATGAGGAGAAGACAAACACATTTCAATAGGCATGCAGTAATGAAAAAACAGATAGAGCATTTGGTAACAACTTGAAACCTTACCGGAAAACATAGCACACATGGACGTGGAGAATAAAACTTTTTCAAATTTTCCTCAGTCCACCGGTCTTTAAGTGGGTACCTAGCCATAGGTGGTGAAAGATAATGTAAGAATGCCAGTGATCAGCCCCTGTAAATGGCAGCAGCACGGTAAACTCCCCAGGGAGTTGAGGAAGGCCTAAAGTGACCTGGCCTCCTGGGATGATGACGGTGTGAAGTCGCGTGAGCGAGCAGGAGCCTGGATAAGAGACTTATAAACCGCATTAAGGACTGGCAAGTTGTTTGGGGCAGAAAACAGAGAAGAAATTTTGAGGGGACTGCAGACAGACAGAGGCGGTGGAGGTCCGTAATCGCCTACGTTAGCCGGCAGTGACCGTTATAGTACATGAAGAAGAACATTAACCAAGACAAGTAACATTTACCTAAGCCAGTCAGAGAGACGTTGTCAAGAAAGTGAAGCAAGTGGTTTCTCTTGTTTACAGTGAGCACTGGATCCTGGAGTTCAACATGCGAGCCCTGCCTCGATTTCAAAAAGAAGACTTCAGACCAGTTTTACGGAACGAGTAGCAAAGTTGAAATACCATTTATTTAGTCATCATTTCGTTTATTGGTGAAAAATCTTAATTTTTATATAGTTCGAAACGACTGTGAGCAGTTTTTGATATCAAATGATAGATACATGAAGATATAATTTCACATACATCTTTCGAATTTGGCGTCTTTAAATTACATTTGTTTTGAAAATATATACCTCATTTTGTTTTGAAAATATATACCTCATTTAGTTAACCTTTTGACTGCGTTGAGACAAGTTCTTGTCGACGATGGCATTTGCAGTTGAAAATTATGGTAAGTAGATTTTATTTTCGCTTTAAATAAGCTTTCTTTTCATATTTATTACTATGTCGTCGTACTCATTCCACATTCCCATAAGTCATATTTTGGGGATGATTTGAGTTGTTTATATCATTGTGATCTTCTATTAATTATCTTCTCTACTGTTAAAGCTATGTAGAGTTTTGATTCGTTTTTATATTCCATTTTTACAACCTAAACCACATCTGACTGATTGTTTTGCATTGAGAAACAGGTTGAGAGCTCTAAATTTCTCAAAACCTCAACAAATGACTTTGGCGAATATGGACTGAGCGTGATAGTATACATTTCATAAGTTGAATATATTAGGGTTGTTTCGCCAAAAAGCAAAACAAAATATTTACTCTCTGCCTTTATGCTTTCGCAAACTTACAGTTTCTTGAAGACCGATGGAACATTTTTGAAAGAGAATTTTCCAGTCAAGTGAAATCGTCATGCTCATTCCACTTTAGCTGAAATCGTTGTGTTTTTTTTTGGTTAACTTAACTTTGATGGTTTAAATTGTTTCTACTAGTCTGATCTTCCATCCATATCTTCAATGATTAACAAAAAAAAAGTAAAGTTTTGTTTTAATGTTGTATTCTTAATTTTCAAAGCTAACATATCTAAATTCATTATTTTGCCTTGGGCAAAGAGTTCAGAATGCTAGCTCTCTTAAGACCTCAGAAAGTGACTTAGGCAAATGTCGAAATGCTACATAGTCCACTGACCTTTTCAAATTGAAAATCTACATAACTGACACCACCTCTATCATTGTATCGACATTGGCGTATCCTGCTCCACCACAATCATTTCTGTTCTGTTAGTAAAGTACCAAATCAATTAATAATAAATATATTTTGTTCCATACACCTATGAATACTTTATGGGCCACTTCAGGATACATTCACGGTAGCTCTTCCGGTTCTATAGTTTGACTTTATGGAGGGCAACATGTTGGTTTCCTATACGACGTACACTTTGCACCATTTTGCACGAATTCCAAAATCTTCAACAAGGACAGTAACTACTGTATCTGAACTCATGGACCTAAAGTTATGTTCCTTCTGATCGTGCAATTCATTTACTTCCTTGACGACAGTATCTTTACTTTTTGTTTCCGTAGGGCGGAGGCCCTAGTCGCCATTTTGTCCAAAATTTCGGAAATCATGTGGCCTTTATTTCTTATTCCATAGTGGTCTATATTGAGGTTCCAATGCACAAGTTTAGTGTCATCAATACCTCCACTTTATCACCATGTTTTCTGTTGCAGACGCCTGGGTGTTGTCTCCATATTGCTTCTGTAAAGACAGGCCATGGTGTAAGTATCTTAAGACAGTGGTATTGGGAGAAAAGGCTCGGGCACTCTCTACTCGTTGAATTTGATTAGTTTAAAGGTTCAAAGCTGGTTTATTTGTAGGCCCTTTTTTTTTGGCCTTTTCATGACAATGCACTTCTACATATTATTGGGCAATATTTCCTCTTAAGTCATACTCAATGTTAACACCATCCAGAGTGAAGAATATATCTGTGCTGGGTTATATTTCTCATTTTCATTTCCTCCATTTAGTATTATGCTGTAATGTTGTTTTGTCTGTGTACTTGCCATGCGTTACCAATGTCTGACCACTTAGATGTTACCATGTAACTTGGGTGCGGTTAAATAAATTGAACTGAGTTGATCTGAATAAATTTTAAAGAAATCAAAACACTACATGCTCTGCTGCACTCCTCAGTCTTCAGCCACTCTGGTTCATATTTGGTTGATTTCAGGCATTACTCTATTGCAACAAATATATCTTTCATACACATACACATATTATACCCCCCATACAAACATTGGCGCATCAACATCCAACCATCTGCCCTTTATCAAGAATAGCCAGGTATGCTCTTTCCTAAGTATATTTAATGTTCGATTCCCGACCACGGTCATGTTGTAAGTGCCTTGGGAAAGCATTTCATTCACATTTTCCTCAGTCCACCCGTCTGTAAAATGGGTACCTGGCTATAGGCAGTGGAAGATATTGTTAGAATGCTAGTGATCAGCGCCTATAAATGGCAGCGGCACTGTATGCTCCCCAGGGAGTCGAGAAAGTCCTGGAGTGATCAGGCCTGCTGGGGGTAATAATAGTGTGAAGTCGCATGAACGGGCATTAGCCTGGATATGTGACTTATAAACCGCATTATTATTATTATTACAGTACTACTTTCTATGTCGAAAATCTCGTCTCTTCATTGTCTCTCTTCAGTATCTATCGATGGTCTGAACTACTTAGATATAGACGAGGGTGGAGGTGGCATTGTGGCCATACCAGGACTCTCCGTGGATGAAACGGCTCTCCTTGCAGCACTGCTGACCGCTTTGGCTATCTTCCTCTTTTTGTTGTTGCTTCTGCTCTGTCTCCTTTGCCCCTTCGGACTTTGCTTTGGCAAGAAAGGACTGTGCTGCTCCAAGGCTAGCAAGGCCAAAAAGAGGTAAGAGGTCTGGAAGTCTGTTGCTGGGGGTTATTGGTCATCTTGTCACCCTCACTCACTACTATAAGTGTAACTGTTTGTTTTTACCTCAGTGATATCTTTACTGTTCAGGACTTTTGGGTTTTTTGGTTTTTTTTTGCTTGTTTTGTAATTTTGAAAGAATGTGCTTCTCTATTCTAAAACTAGCAACTGGAAATGAAGGTACTAACCTCTTCTTTCAGCATTGTTCTTCATGTTTTTGCTGAAGTGCCAATTAATAATAAAGGACATGCCTGAATGACCCTGCTTTCTTAACTCTATCGAAGAGTCACCCGCTGACCTTGTTTTCTGAACAATTAATCAAAGAATTGTATTTAATTAAGGAGAACACACTATGTACAGTGACATGTAGTTCGTACAGTGGGATATCAAAGTCGTTTCGAAAGTCTACAAATGCGACCTTAACCATCCAGTAATAAAACCGATGACTCTACGTCTACCTTCTTCATTAGTGCTTTTGGTCCAGTTGAAACCACTTCACATTAGCGTAACTACTTTTATTTACGGCAGTGTCAGTGGGGTTAAATATAAAGCAAGTAAATGTTGGTGTCGACGGTGACTGTATGTGACATGATGATGTCGCGAGCTAGTTCATAAACGCTTAAATTTTGCTATAATATTAATGATGTAAGTCTCTTACCCATGCATTGTCTGCGCTTGCTTTTTAACATTATGATGATTTATAGAGGAAGTAAAGGTTCAGGCTTATTGAAATACGAAGTGAAGGTGCGCGGAAACATTTCACATGACAGGAAATGTAAATTCATTTCTACGTAGGTTTTTGGGAGTCCTAATTCTCATTATAATTTGTTGAAGTTATTTGGGAATAAGGAAATGGGATCGTTTCCCATTAACAATGGTCTACGTAAGTTATTCTCAGCTCTCATTGTCAGTATGCGTGAACTTCCCAACTCTTGCATCGATGGTCATTACGGATAGGGACCGAGACTCGATGGGCCACCCACCTAACCTCGATGGCTACCAAAGTGAGCTAGTCTCGATGGGCAGTAGAGTAAGGGACCTAACCTCGATGATCATTAGGGTTAAAGACCTTATCTTGCTGAGCATGAGGGCTAGGGACCTGCCTCGATGGGCCCAGGATTAGCGATTTGGGGTTATATCTAGCAAGATATTGACTGAGGTGGGAGGCTCATTCGGATGCCCTTCCTCTGTGTGATTCCTCACTAGCATCATGCACTGTGCATCCGCCGCAGCTGTTGTAAGCAGGCTATTAAATCTGTGACTGTTCACAATAATGCCACACTGCACTGGCGGTGTTATTTTGAACGTCATCAGAGAGTCTCCAATAGTTCAAGTGTGACTACTTAAGCACAAAAGGCACACCTTCAGTATCCCATCCCTCCCAGCACAACCATCACATTGCATCATCATTATTGTCATCATTGACATTATCACCAATATCTTCTTACCACCATTACCATCACGACCCCTACTATCACCACCATCTTCACCACGTAGGCCTGTCTGGTTGATTACTTTATAAAAGCACATAATTTAAGACAGTGTTGACAATTTTTGTTGTTGTTGTTAGTAACTGTCCGTTAAAGAAGGGCATCTCTGAGGTTAGGACCATTGCTGTCCAAAATCATCTACATCATCATCATCATCATCATCATCATTATTATTATAGGAGAGCTTTTATTTTCAATTTCGGATCTCTAACCGACTGCTCTGGCAGAGATTGACATGCATATATAGGCCATTTCTTGTGTTACTGTCGCACTGTATGCTATGAAATCCTCATCTGGTTGTAGTTTGTAACCTGCCGTAACGCCAGAAATATCAGTCGGTGAGAGTCCCTAAAAGAAAATAAAAAGTCACCAACAAAAGCAAACAAGACAAGGAATATTGGATCAAAGAGTTACGAAGAAAGATTGACGGTGTTGACTGTAGTTCCACTACACAAAAGATATATATGGATCAAGTCCAACCAAACATTTGCTGCCAAACAGATATTGATAACAGTACATGGTTGATTTATTAAGACAGTACAAGCATATTTAATAAAGCGATTAGGAATACATACAACAAACACAGATACTCCTGGGACATTAATTTGAAGTTTAAGACACAAAGGCACAACGCTTTTACAGTAAATCAAAATTTTGCCATTTTCAACACGCCCTTAGGACCTCTTGTAGAGACTGTCTAATGGGGAGAAATAATTGCCATTGATTTTTACCGCATTTTCTTACTCGAAAGTATAGTCTGCCAATCTACACTGAAATTAGCATTCATCTTCTCTGAGATCAAGCAAATCTCAAAACATGACAGCCTTAAAGATTCCCGAAATGCCTCCGTATTATTTGACAACACTAATTTAATGCCCTTGCCTCATGAGAGATTAATCTTGTTCTCCAGAATTAGAATTCTTGAATCTTCGGCGACTGGCCTCGCATTAAAGTGCAGTCCCAAAGATGATTTATGTCGAGCTTTAGACATTTAGACTAGTTTGAGCTTGTTCATTTTATTTGGAATGAGATCAGAAACTTCATCTATAATCTTAATTTTTGAGATATGAGCTTCATGAAACATAATATGAAAATAAACAACAGTTAGCGAGTTTATAACATTGATAGATTTTAAATTGATGGATTCATGTGGAATGTTAAGGCCATGAGGTCACAAAGGCAGGACTATTAGACCGTATTCTATATTTCTTAATAAGAGAAATATATTCCTTGTACATCAAGAGGGGCGCGATATACTTGTATAAAAACTTATGTCATTGCAATGCGGCAAGTATGTATTTACGCCTTTTAAAGCTGAAGACCAGATCATGTGGCCAAGAATGCATAGACAACAATATTCAGATTCTGGCGGAGTTCATATTCCACAGTCTCAAACAAAAGTGAAATAATATATTTGTCCATGTTTTTTTTCAAAAGCAACTGTAGGAGCATATATTAGTACATAATCTACATACATAGACTGTGATATAAAAATACATCAGTATTGCACAGTGTCAAACAAAATAAAATTAAGTGGAAGTCAAATCTGGTCAGAGGCCAGGGCTGAGCCACAGTCTTTTGCAACATCTTCCTAGCATCTTCATTTAACTAAGGATTGTGTCGATATTGTACTGAAGCAAATATTTTCAGCTCCTGACAATCTGAAGTCCACACCACAAGGCCAGTGATGCAACAACGGTCTTGTTGTGGGCTGAAGTTCATATTCCACAAAGTCAAAAGAATGTGGAATGTCTTCCCACTTACTCACATGAGTCGTGAGACAGTTTCTGGAAACATCAGCTTGCTTTTGATTCTAGCTGGGAGCTGTGGCCATGTGATCTGCAGACTTCTGGCAGCACTAGATTTCAAAATTGTTGGGACAGCTCTGAATGCAAATTTGAGCAAAGAGCAAGGCTGAGCTCTAGTCTTTTGTACCAGCCTCCTATTTTTTAATTTAATTTTTTACTCCCTATGTTTTACTGGGGCAAATGTTTTGAACTCTTCACAATCTGAAGTCCACATCACATGGCCGGTGATACAAGAGCGGTTTTGTCTGGGCTGAAATTCAAACTCCACAAAGTCAAAACAAAGTGGAATGTCTTTCCACTTCCTCACTTGTAGCTGCAAGATGGGTTCTTGGAACCTCAACGTGCTCTGGATTCCAGCGGAAATCTGTGTCTGTGTGCTTAGCAAATCTGGCAGAATTAGAGCCAAGAGCTATGGAGACAGCTTTAAAGGTAAATCTGACCAGAAACCAAGGCTGAGCTATAGCCCCTTGTAAAAGTCTTTTTAGCGTTTTCTTCTAACTTAAGGCAGTCTTGATTTTACAGAGGCAAATATTTTGAACTTCTCACCATGTGAAGTCCACACCACAAGGCCAGCGATACAAGAGTGGTCTTGGTCTGGTCTGAAGTTCATATTCCAGCTGTTAAAACAGTCTTCCCACTCACACACATATAATGGTGAGACATCAGCGTACTATGGATTTGGATTCTAGCTGGAATTTGTGTCCGTGTACTTTGCAAATCTCTGGGAGAACTAGATCCAAAAGCTTTGGAGACAGCGTTAAAGACAAACTTGATGAGAGGCTAAAGCTGAACCAAAACCCTCGTAGAAGCTACCTAAAGTTGTTTTTTTTTATTTCAAACTAAAGGTAGTCTAGATTTTACAAAGGCAAAAGATTGAGCTCCTCACAATCTGAAGTCCTCACCATAAGGCCAGTAATACAGGAGCGGTCTTGGTTTTGGCTGAAGTTCATATTCCACAGGGTCAAAACAAAGTGGAATGTCTTCCCACTCACTCACAGGAAGCCGTGAGACGGGTTCTTCGAACATCAATGTCCTTTTGATTCTTGCCGGAAGCGGCGAGTTTGTGATTTGTTCCTCTCTGTTAGGACCGGAGCCAAACGCTGTGGAGACGGCTATGAACGCTAATTTGACCAGTGGCCATGGCTGAGACAAGGTCTCTTTTAGAAACTCTTGGGCGTCAGTGCTTAACATATAGTCGTCGTCGTCGTCGTGACTTTTCCCTGCAGCTGCCTCACGCATTTCCCTTAAATCGTTACTAGAGATATAACAGTTGGCCAGAAGGTACCGAGCAACGTCCTCATGGCCATAGCGTAGAGCCAGAATAACTGGCGAAGTATAACCACATCGGCAATACCAATAGTCATTGTCATTTGTGTTGACTATTCCATTGCACACAAATAACTGAACCATGTGGCTGTGACCGAAAGCCGCGCAACTTAACACATCAAAAAATTCTCCTGTTGCATTGTAGTCCTCAAACATGTCTTCTTGTAGACTTAAAAGGTTTACCATTTCAGGTTCTGAAATAAGATGTCTGTAAAAGAGTCCGGGCTCTAAACGGTGTAATATTTTGCGATGACAAGCATCTAATGCCGGTCTTGCCCCTTTTCTCAGCATTTCGGATGTTTTAGATATGTACAGTTTTCTGTCGTAGTAAATGTGTGTATCCGCGATTGTTTCGATGTCCTTCAGCAGCAACACTAAAGCAGTGCATTCCATATCATCGGTTGTGTGCATGTCACTGTTTGTCCGAAGGATATTATCGAGTTTTGAATATTCTTGAGCAGTTCGCCCCTCGTTATCCACGATGTTCAGGTCAGTTGAAACGCTGGACAAAAGTGTGTATAAGCGATCTGCATTATGAAGAGCGGCGTACATTAATGCAGTTCTCCCATCGTTATCTTGTAAGCTGACATCAGCGTTCCGCTCAAGCATGAGCTTGCACACCTCCTCAGAGCTATGGAACACGCTGGCTAGCATCAGTGGTGTCGCACCATTGTGATTCTGAATATTCAGATCAGACCCTTGTGTGATCAAAAGCCGGCTGCAGCTATTGGAGTTTGAATTCGCCTCCAAAGCATACATCAAAGCCGTTTTACCTTTGTCATCTTGAGTGTTGATGTCAGCACCATGACTGATAAGCAATTGCAGGCACAGCACAGCGCCAAATCGGGCAGCCTGCATCAAGAGAGTCTGGCCATCTTTAACTTTGCAAATCTCTGGCAGAACTAAATCCAAAAGCTTTGGAGACAGCGTTAAAGACAAACTTGATGAGAGGCTAAAGCTGAACCAAAACCCTCGTAGAAGCTACCTAAAGTTGTTTTTTTTATTATTTCAAACTAAAGGTAGTCTAGATTTTACAAAGGCAAACGATTGAGCTCCTCACAATCTGATGTCCTCACCACAAGGCCAGTAATACAGGAGCGGTCTTGGTTTTGGCTGAAGTTCATATTCCACAGGGTCAAAACAAAGTGGAATGTCTTCCCACTCACTCACAGGAAGCCGTGAGACGGGTTCTTCGAACATCAATGTCTTTTTGATTCTTGCCGGAAGCGGCGAGTTTGTGATTTGTTCCTCTCTGTTAGGACCGGAGCCAAAAGCTGTGGAGACGGCTATGAACGCTAATTTGACCAGTGGCCATGGCTGAGACAAGGTCTCTTTTAGAAACTCTTGGGCGTCAGTGCTTAACATATTGTCGTCGTCGTCGTCGTGACTTTTCCCTGCAGCTGCCTCGCGCATTTCCCTTAAATCGTTACTCGAGATATAACAGTTGGCCAGAAGGTACCGAGCAACGTCCTCATGGCCATAGCGTAGAGCCAGAATAACTGGCGAAGTATAACCACATCGGCAATACCAATAGTCATTGTCATTTGTGTTGACTATTCCATTGCACACAAATAACTGAACCATGTGGCTGTGACCGAAAGCCGCGCAACTTAACACATCAAAAAATTCTCCTGTTGCATTGTAGTCCTCAAACATGTCTTCTTGTAGACTTAAAAGGTTTACCATTTCAGGTTCTGAAATAAGATGTCTGTAAAAGAGTCCGGGCTCTAAACGGTGTAATATTTTGCGATGACAAGCATCTAATGCCGGTCTTGCCCCTTTTCTCAGCATTTCGGATGTTTTAGATATGTACAGTTTTCTGTCGTAGTAAATGTGTGTATCCGCGATTGTTTCGATGTCCTTCAGCAGCAACACTAAAGCAGTGCATTCCATATCATCGGTTGTGTGCATGTCACTGTTTGTCCGAAGGATATTATCGAGTTTTGAATATTCTTGAGCAGTTCGCCCCTCGTTATCCACGATGTTCAGGTCAGTTGAAACGCTGGACAAAAGTGTGTATAAGCGATCTGCATTATGAAGAGCGGCGTACATTAATGCAGTTCTCCCATCGTTATCTTGTAAGCTGACATCAGCGTTCCGCTCAAGCATGAGCTTGCACACCTCCTCAGAGCTATGGAACACGCTGGCTAGCATCAGTGGTGTCGCACCATTGTGATTCTGAATATTCAGATCAGACCCTTGTGTGATCAAAAGCCGGCTGCAGCTATTGGAGTTTGAATTCGCCTCCAAAGCATACATCAAAGCCGTTTTACCTTTGTCATCTTGAGTGTTGATGTCAGCACCATGACTGATAAGCAATTGCAGGCACAGCACAGCGCCAAATCGGGCAGCCTGCATCAAGAGAGTCTGGCCATCTTTAACTCTGAAATTGACGCTCATATTATCAATACTTAGCATCGTTAGGAAACAGTCCGACCAGTCTTTTTCGAAGAGATGTTCAAAGATTGTCATGCCGTTTATGTCGCGCGTTGTTAGATCGACCCCGTAAGAGATCAGAATCTCGAAGGACTCCTTCGATTCACAGAAAACACTCCACATTAAAGCTGTCATCTTGTCTTTGTCCTGAATATTGAGATCGGCGCCATGCTTTAATAAAAGCTGGCAGCATTCGTCAGCATCATACTGGGCCGCCAAAATCAAAGCTGTTCTGCCCTTGCGGTCCTTTGCGTTTAAATCAACGCCGCACTCTATCAAAATCTGACATAAAGATGTCGACTTGTTCATGACGGTGAACATCAATGGAGTTTTTCCCTGGTCGTCTCGAATATCATGGGCAGCGCCTTTCTCGATGAGAAGTTTGAGGCAACTTGACGCATGCCCTTCGATTGCGTAGATCAGCGCTGTTTTCCCAGAATCATCCTGCAGATTTAGCTGAGCATTTTCATCCACGAGTTGCAAACAGCACTGTAATGACCCACCTTTAGCCGCATACATCAAAGCTGTGGTGTCGTTTTTGTCAGGCAGATCTATGTAAGCTCCATCGCTAAGTAAATCCTGCAAGCAATCGACAACCCCCTTTTCAGCGGCGTACAAAAGAGCGGTCATGCCTTTATTATCTTGCTGATTTATACGTTCACAGTATTCGAGCAACATCTCCCAGCAGCGTGGGGACTCTGGGGTTTGTGGGTCATTGGCGTAAAGGGCACGACGTCTAGCCCTAAGGGAGTCTATGCGATTTAGACCAAATTGTCTCTGACTATCAAAGGCACTTTTATGAGGCTGAACTTCTACAGAGGATCGTTCATGTTTACAAAGGGACTTGTTTATTATAGCGTGCATTAAAGCATTCATGCCATTGTTGTCTCGCAAGAATTCGTTAGCGTTGTGAAATAGCAGCAGATCACAGATATCTGCTGAGTCGTGCGTGGCTGCAATCATCAGAGCAGTTCTCCCTTTAGCGTCTTGCTTGTTTACCCTGACATTTAAGTGATCCAATAAATATTGGCAGCAATCAAACGATTCTTGTTCAACGGCAAACATAAGGGCAGTCATTCCATTCTGATCTTCTGAATTTAGGATGGCGTTTATCTCATCCAGAACTACTTCTATATCGTCAGTATCATTGCTTGGCTCCATTCTGCCACCTTGTTCTTTTCCTGATGTCATTTCATCATCGTCCTGCGAATTCACGACATGTTTCGTCCAATTAGCAGCGTCTTTAAGATTAATTTGATCAGTAAGTCCATTCAGATCAAATAACCGTTTCATTAATAGGCGGCAACATCGCAAACTCCTCGCCACAACAGCATACATGAGGGGGGTTCTTCTTCTTTTGTCTAAAATGATAACATTGGCACCAGAGCGAATCAGTAGGTCAGTTATTTCTGTAGATCTCATGATTGCATGCATCAGTACGGTCATGCCTTGATTGTCTTCAATGTTCAGGTCGTTACTTTGACTAGTGTGGATAAGGAATAAGGCGCAGTCGTAAGCCTCGGCTATAATGGCGTGCATCAAGGCTGTTTTCCCAGTGCGGTCCCGCGAGTTTGTGGACGACATATGGGCCGCAAGGAGTTCACAGCAGACCAAAGAGTTGTGCTTTGCTGCATACATCAAGGCGGTCATCCCATCAAAATCTTTAAGTTCAAGATTTGAACCATGCTGAATTAGATAATGACAACAATCCCATGATCCGTTTGTAACAGCGTACATCAATGCAGTCATACCGAACGAGTCTTGAATGTTGACATCAGCGCCTGCTTGCAATAAACCTATGCAGCACTCTACTGACCCACTTGCAACAGAGTGCATCAAAGCAGATCTTCCATCATAGCATACACGATTAACACATGTCTCAATTTCTTCTTTCTTAAGAAGCTCAAAACAGACGTCTATCTTGCCTTCTTCCACGACTTGCATCAGTTTCGTGTATTCGTCTTCCTCATCGGAGTCCCAGGGCTGACGTATCTGGGTGTAGCTTATAGGAGTGCCCATCCTGTATTGGTCTGACGTTGCCTTGTTTAAAGTTTGCTAGTCTCGAGTATAAGCTTAAAGTGGTTGCTTTAGCGTCTTAATCTGTGCTGTCCCGGTCTATTTTTATACGAGACGCTGAGATTTCTGATAGTTGCCCACAAGCGATTTACCTTGGCCAGCTCGATATCCGTAGTCCAACAGCTCTAAATAAGTCACTTAACTTTCCTCGTTTCATACGTGCATTTCCAGACTTAAAGTAACTTCATAAGCTGCTATCTAATGTTACGACTGTGGTGATGTGATGCTATATGAGCGCTGACATTTCATGTTGCCTGATTCGTAGAGTCAAATTTTGACATCCATAGTGGCTTACTGTGAAAGATCTGCCCGTGGAGGTTCCGGTATGGCCTGTTCTGTAAGTAAAACAGCTTTCGGCCATATGACGTCCCCAATGATAGAAAGACGAAATTCTGTTGCTCATGTCATCTGTCGAGATAGAAATAATGCCTTTACTTATAAAAGGCAATATTAAGAGGACAATAAGTCCGTTTTCTGATACTGCAACTAAACTATCATGAAAATCGGTGGTGTCCTTAATTGCACGGTATATGAATGCGCTGCTTTTTCGTGGGGTTTTTTTTTTTCGATTAAAACTAATCGCATTTCGTAATAAGCATAATAAAATATATTATGAAATGTTAGGATTTATGATATGCTTAGTAATATCGCTAACTTTTTCTTGTCTAATGTCATGCATCATGCAGTCACGCATTAGATGTGGCCCCTACACAATTATTAAATTATGAAATGAAGTTGCCCTCCCCCCCGGGGCGTAGCGTTAGGGTTGAAACTAGGTAGGCAAACTTGCACTAAGATTAAGAGTATCGCCGTAGGTTTACCTTAACGTCCCTCTACATTTACATTAAGTGGAGGTGGGTAGCATGCAGGATCGGTGCAATATCACGGCAACCACAACAGCAAGAACATCAACAACTGCAACAACAACAACAACAACAAAATGTTTAGCGATAGGCCTAGCTGCAACAGTACAACTATACTGACTTACTGTTTACTTTTTGTAAGCGATAATAACGCCGTCTTTCCTTCATGAGGGCAGACTGACTGGGGTCGGCATCGTTGAAGGAAAGTGCTAGTGATTGTTCTTTGATCAAGTTTTGTTTCCCCAACAAGGCACATTATACATGTATTGTTTGCGCATTCATAGCTGAGCGTGTGTAGTCTTTTATCCGTTGCAAGTGCTCGCATTGGATACTTTCACAACAATTGCCATGTTTGCTAGGGAACACTGAACCAATCTTGCCGAGAACATAAAAGTTTCAAGTTATTCAAGGTTTAGATTTAGCCACTAGACCTAGATCTATCTAGATAGTGCCTAAAGCACCGAAAGAAGAAACCAGGCATGGTTTAGCCAACACACATGACCCCATTCCAAGTCGACAAATGAAAAGAGGGGAAGTCATTCATCTTTTCTTTATAACCTTGTTTCTCTTCAGTGGGTATTTAGATTTTTGCCTACTGGCACGGAAATTCTAGCAATGTTCGCGGTGCTGCTGGGGCTCAATCTGGGTGGAAGTGCCGATTTTTGCGCATAATACAGTAAAACAAGCTGCCATCGAGCTAAGCTTAGTCGTCAAATCCAAAATGACTATTTGGCGGACTAAACTGGGCTGTGTTTGGGGCTCAGTCTGGGTGCTAGTTTCATTCTTGTAATAAAAATTTTAAGTGACTTGTGCAGCTTTTTTTTTCTTCGAAGTTGGGGACGGAAGGTGGGGGTGGGAGCGCTTAATGTGTTACATTTATAATAAGCTGTGAGAGCTTGCATTTCTTCTTCCAGTAGTTTTTGGTTATCTATCTTTTTTTTTTTAAACATTTTTACGAGGCGTTCTTTTTTCCAGGCGATAGTCAATGACTATTTGACTACAATTACGCTACACCCCTACTCCCCCCCCCCCCCCCCCCCCNCCCCCCCCCCCCCCCCCCCACCTAATTTACACTCATCCATAGATTCACTCACTTACCATTTAAATCACGGGGAATTTCCAAGACTTCTGATTGGCTTATATATTAGCGTCGACCCCCGGTCACATCTAGCTTAAGCCTTGACCCGGATATTAGGTTGTTCGTAGACTCTTTCAGTCTATGGATTAAGACAGAGCAAAAACTTTAAGAATATTGATTTGAAATTAACGTGACGAGTAGGAGAGGAAGAAGATGAAAGAAAAGATAAAAACATACTAAAACAAAATAGTCTATACTTCAAAATAAAATACAACATACAATACTTTTCAGCTATAAGATCGCATTGCAAATAGAAGAAGCAGAGGAGAAAGAAGCAATAAAGCATACAAGGCTGAGGGAAAACGTAAGAAGAATTTAGCAGCTATACTTTCAGCTATAAGACTGTAAGTAATTTTTTAAAAAAAGAAGCTAAAGGGAAAAAGATAAAGCATACTAAAACATTTCACGTTCAAAGACTATAAAGTAACTTTATTAAAAAATTCAAACACCTCTCGCTTTAGCTTGTAGTACTGAAGTCTAAATCAGCATTTGTATACTTTATCGAGTACAATTAACAGGTTATAAAATTATAACAAGGTTCCATTATTTTGCCATTCACATTTCATATTTTATTCAACTACTTGTATTTTATCATTTTGACATTTACGCAAAAACAGCCACAAAATTTATCATAACAACATTAAAATACAGTGATTTTCTCTTAGTCAACGTTTTCAGAAGTTTTAAAAAGTTTTGTTATTTATGCGCAGACCGTGCATGACAGTATGAGGTTGGTCAACATTACATGTAACAAATGCCGGGACAAACACGATAGAGGAGACAGTACATCTTCTTAGACGACTAAAATACCAAATATATATATATATACATTCTGCAAAAATATACATTTTGTATCCAGTTTTCACCTCAACGGTGATGACCTTTTGGCTTTCTCTAACAACGGCACCGATTTAGTCGAAATATCGGTATAGTCCATGACCTGCCTTGACTAAATGAACTGTATCATTATCATTGCGGTGCTGTCCTTCGAGATAGCCAATGAAGTTCCTCGGCATCAAAATGAATCGTTGTTTTCTGTTATATTTTGTTTTGTCTTTAATTTTGGTCCACAGATCACTTTCGTGCCGTCTGTAAAGTACCACTTCTACACAACTGCGTTGTTTGACCAGCTTCAAAGGAGAATAATATACCTTATATTTTAAACTAAAAAGTCGGGTTTTTTTTCTTCCTTACATCAGCGGGTTCTTAGGCGGATCCGCTTTGACTGGCGGGTTCTGAAATGGCGTGCATATAATTATAACATATATAACAACATCAAACCTCAGTGGGAGAACATAAAGACGACCGATTGATGTCACCTAACCACTAGGCGCCGTAAGCTATAAGAATCAATCTATACAATTTCTACAACTGCACAGAGACACGGCCTACTCTCTGCGCCGATCTGCGGGATCGGTGGCAGCTTATTCTATAATTTATAGGAATGAAATTTTTGATTCCTACTCACCGACAGCCGCTGCTCGGAGTGCCCCGTCAGTGGGCCGTCACCGGATGTGTGATGTCATAGGGCTGGAATGGGGACTTTTTCAACTGAGAAGTGCGCTGAAAATGTGTGTCCTTTATGTTCTACCCTCGGAAAGATCGGCGCAGAGTGAGTATGTCACCGATACGCCGAAACATATTCGGTGGCTTCTCTGTGCGGGGCCTTACAGTTCTGCGTAGGATGATAGTTCACGAGCTCATGATCATTCATCCGCCTTGTGGTGTCGCTTGTGCCTTTATGAGCAGAGCACTGTTAAAGTACAGTTGAACCTTTCTGGTAGTAAAAGTCAACTCCACTTAATCACAACTCCACAAGCGCATGAGAAAGTTGCGATAAAGAGGAATGTGCGATTGTGCGCAGTTAATGTTTTTCGAATTAGATTACATGTGTCTCTGTCCTCAAGAAATGAAAGATTGGAAAATGAAAGTAGGGTATAGTTCCACAATGCCTAACAGTAATATTTTTTTCACATGTATACACATTGAACTATATAATATACACTATTATTAATGAATTACATAACAAAGCCATTGCTAATCGCCACTGTACAACGCCTGATCCCCCTCCCCCCTAGCTCTAAGGCCAGGTGCCCATTAACACCTGTAGAGTAAGGATATTGCCCAACTCGGTGTCGAACCCACAGCCCTCCGACTTTACAATCTCGTATTGCGAGTACAACTCACAAGCCGTTTGGTCACCAATGTTGCTTAAAAGCGAAATTGCCACTGATCGAACTGCGGTCTTCCTTTGTCCTTGATGGCGATTTGAGCAAATCACTGTGATGTGACGAATCCGATAATTAGGGGCTCTGGAAATGAAATCAGAATCGCCGAAGGAGTACATGGATTCGAATCCAACTGGACTAGGACACGACCGGGGATTCTTTCATTAAAGCTAGATTCGCTTCACGAGAGCTAATAATTTTGTTGATGTTGATGTTGTAGTTGTTGTTGCTGTTTCTTCTGTTGCTTTTGCTGCTGCGGCTGTTTTGTTGTTGTTGTTGTTGTTGTTGTTGTTGTTGTTGTTGTTGTTGTTGTTGTTGTTGTTGGGAGAGGGGGGCAGGAAACAGAGAAGAAGCCCAAAGAAACATTTACAATTCAGGCAAGATAATTGTGTGATTAGTCATCAAATCTCGCCACCGATTGTGGCAAATACATCAGCCAATAAAATGCCAATATCAAAGACAATATCAGCCAATCATATTTCTCTGATAATGAAAAAGTGGAGAACGGAACTAATGATCGTTGGAGTTGTGGCTTATGATGTTCGGATGACTGTGTATGCAAAATAACTGATAACAGGCAATATCATGATAAGGAGCGACCCTAATGGTCCAACGAGGCGACTTTAGAGGCAAAGGGATAGCTAAGCTTCCCAAACCTGGGTTAGGCAGTACTGAGGTCTTATGAACGCTGTTCGTGAACTTAAGGCCAGTTCACCTGAACTTGATCTGAGTTTAATAATTGATCTGGATAACTGTAGCTGTTTTGGGTGCCTGATCCGAACTTTGTTTTTGTACCTTAATTTTAGTTCTTTTCACATCAACCTCGAAATTCAGAACCGAATGTCAATTTCAAAAACCAATTGGATTGATCTGATTCGAAAACTACTCAATTTTCATGGACCTGAGCTAGATTTGATCGTAAAACATTTTTGCCTTAGTGAACTGAACTTGATCTGACCTGACTTTTCTTATGAACTTGCTCAACCTTTTCGTGAATGGGATTTCCGAACACGAAGCTCGCTGAGCACAGGATCATAACCCGGCTTCAAAACTGTATTGAGGCTTTAGCTGCACCAATTCAGAAAGATGAAGAGCGACCCCTGTGGTCTACCTTTGAGAACGATCTAGCCAAGTGATCTTAGTGACACAGAATTGGCTAAGATCCGTGAACTCGACACGTGCGCTCCAATCTTGTGAGGCGCTACCTACTGTGTGAGGAGTTTGAAAGTGTATTAGGGTCACTAGTGAACACTAGGCTCACACGTTGAAGTTAGGGACCGACTCAGGCAGTAAGGTATTCAAGAATTAAATTGCTGTGAAGATAGCGTTCCTGTGGTGTAGTGGTAGCACGTTCAGATTTGTAAGCTGAGAGACTCTGGGTTCAATTCCCGGTAGCGCATGAAATTTTCTAGTGTGGGTTTTTTTTATCTTTCTTCTCAAAATTCATTCTTCACAGTGATTTGGTAAAATCTCTAGTGTCACACTTCCTATGATAATGTGTAACAACATCAGAAAAAGAATTATCAGACTGGGCTCACATTCCTCCCCATTAAGAAGAATATACCTTGCCATCCGATTACACTGGACAATAAATTTTTGCTTTATTGAATGAATGAATGAATAGCTTCTATTAGGCACTAGGCCAATCAAATATACTACACATTTCAACCATGCATAACATGTACTCTATCGCAGTTTGCACTTACATTTTACACAAGTTCAGCCACACCATCTTCCCTATAGAATCGTTCCATTAACAAAGCAGTGACATTCCCATACATTAATTCTTGCATATCACAGTATTCTCTTTCACATGATCTTTACATAAACTCTCTTTCTCCTAGTCGTATCCCTTCTCTTTCACACCCAGATCTCCATATGCACCCATCCCTCGTCCTCTCTGCTGGAATTGTACCAGGAAAATGTCGATACAGTTTAAATACATTTTGTATTGTCCCTTAATATATTTTAGCAAAACGTCATTACTGTATTGAAACTTTGTCTGCGCGAGTCCAGAAAGACGAGGAACGATCTTAGTAGTCAATCGAGTGGTAACAACAAGCGATCTTAGGGGCAAAAAGATAGCTACGATCCGTGAATTCGATACTTGGACTCGAATCTCGCAGTGAGCCAGGTATTGAAGCAATCTCTGCAATAATTACTCTGCCGTACAGAGACGAAACACGGCATAACATCACATAACCACACAATGATAATGCGGTGTTTTGTCGTTGCAAGGCAACGCGTTTACTGAGGCTTTTGTCTGCACAAGTTCTAAAAGTACGGAATAGGACTGGGCATATTTGAATCCTACAAGCTTCGAATCTTGGTTCGATTCTAAAGCTGGGAGCATGGACTCGAATCCGGATCGGAATAATAATAATAATAATAATAATGCGGGTTATGTGTCATATCAAGGCTGCTCACGCCCCTTGACACTATTATTACCCCGGCAGGCTTGATCATTCTAGAACTTTCTCAATTCCCTGGTGCCAGTTATAGGCACTGATCACTAGCATTTTGGCAATATCATTCACTACCTATAGCCAGGTACCCGCATTACAGACGGGTGGACTGAGGAAAATGTCAATGAAATGCTTTCCCAAGGCATTTACAACACGGCCGTGGTCAGAAATTGAACCCATGACCACTAGATCTTGAGTCCAACGCCGCGGTCATTCGGTAACGCTGCTCCGAAGGGAGAGGGAATATTTACGGAATTTGTGCTTGGACTTCTTAGAGTAGCAAGAAAATCGCCACTAGATTCTTCATGGAGTTTTTGAGCATGTATTTTCATTTTACATAAAGCTAAAAGGGTTACATCTGTACATCTGGATAAAGACTCTAATTTTAATAATTATGACATAAGAATGGGATTTCTTGCAAACCCAAGATTTTGTTGTTCTTATTTGCTTTTTTTTCTTGTGAATCGAAGGCTAGGTATACAGACCAATTTCCTGAATGGAATCCAGATTCGAACGTAGGATAAGAGGATTCGATGGATTCGAATCCGCATTCGATTCTTGCCCACCGCTAAAAGTAAAAGAGCTTATTAGAGGGCCTTCCGAGCCACGCGGGCGGCTTCGACTTATGCAAACTTACCTAATATCGCACAACCTGTTAGCATTGTGACATTGTCGCTTTGTCTCCAGTGGACTGGACACAGCGTCAGCTGTTATCAATTGTGACTCACTTCACTACATCTGGGTCAATGTGTCCAGTGGTCAGGGCCGTAATATATTACGCCCCCTCCCTTTCTATTCACCAGTGCAGTGCGGTGAGAAATGAGACGAGGGTGAAGAGACTACAACAAACCGGTTGAACGAAACAGATGGCCCTAGTACCATAAAATCTGTTTCACGACATCGGTTGGAGCGTCGTTTTCAATGGTCAGGGCCGTAATTACTTCCTCCCTCTCCCCCCCCCCCCNACAACGCGCGCACTCTCTCTCTCTCTCTCTTTCTATCTGTCTGTCTCTGTCTCTGTCTCTTTGTCTCTCTATCTGTCTGTCTGTCTGTCTCTGTCTCTCTGTCTCTCTCTCTCTGTCTCTCTGTCTCTCTCTCTCTCTTTCTGTCTCTCTCTGTCTCTGTCTCTCTGTCTGTCTGTCTGTCTGTCTGTCTGTCTGTCTCTCTCTCTCTCTCTCTCTCTCTCTCTCNTCTCTCTCTCTCTCTCTCTCTCTCTCTCTCTCTCTTTCTCTCTCTCTCTCTCTTTCTCTCTCTCTCTCTTCCCAATGCAGAACATTCGAAGTGATGAGAGGGTAAGGGGTCCCTAAATCTGCGTACAGCAAACCGGGAAAACGAAGACGTCTTTGCATTAATGCACTAGTTACTGTCTAGATGTTTTGCCTGATAAAGAAAGCTTCGTCTCTTCAATATTTGCAGTGAAGTTTTAGTACCCTTTGACTTTTGGTTCATTTTTATCGGCTTTACTGCAGTGCAAAGTGGGAAGGACTTTTCTAGTTAATGCAATGGAACCTGATTCACGATTTCAGTTGGGACATGGTGTCCTGTTGGTTAGGGCCGTAATTGCTGTTTCTCTTCCTCCGTCACATTGTGGTGGGAAGTGCAATGATGAGAGGGTACGGGAACCCCTAGGAACACGAAGTAGATTTTGCATTAAGACAGTAGAACCTACTCATGACATCACTTGAGATTTTGTTATTGTTGTATCCAGTGGTCAGCGCCTTATTACCCCCCCCCTCCTTACACACACACACACACACACACACACACACACACACACACACNCACACACACACACACACACACACACACACGCACGCACGCACGCACGCACGCACGCACCCACACACCTCCCACTTTCCAATGCAGAACGAAGCTAAGAGAGGCGAGGATGAAAGGACCCCCAAATTTGTTTAAAGCAAACCGAGAAAATGAACGACTTGAACGAGCCTTTGCATTAAATCATTGGGACCTGATTCACAACATCAGTTGGGGCATCGTGTCCAGCGGTCAGGGCCGTAACTATATCCCATTCCCCCGTCACAATGCATTGCGAAGCGAACTATGGAGAGGGCAAAGGGACCATTTAGAATGTTTTCGGCAACTTAGAGAAAACAATGCAGGCTTGCAAGATACAATAGAGGTTCAAGATCTTGAATTTCACTAACTTGAATCCCTCGCCCATACATTGCAAGGTTATGTGGTCTTACGCATAGTCCTAACTTTAGTTGACGCACTGCAGTAACCAAAGGAAGCTCCTAAAACGTGTTCACTGCAGGTAATGCAGTTCGTTAACAAACGCAAGGATGTGTATGCGGCCACTGGTCCCTTGCTTTATATA
>JAWQUT010000771.1:103515-134501 GCA_033807755.1 Ellobium chinense
GATCGATCGATAGCCTGTCAGCTTTTAACTTTTTTGTCATTTGGGGGAAAAGTACGTTGATAACACTTAGTATAGTAGCCAAACAGATATACATAATTCTAAAAATTGAAATAGAAAAGAGAGATGAATAGAGGAGGAAGAGATATCAAATGAAAAAGAAGAAGCTAAGCAAGAGGAAAGGAGGAGAAAAGGAAGAGGACGGAGGAGGAGTGTCATATGAAGAAGGTTAAGGAAACAAGCGATAAGAAGTTTAATGTGAAAAGAACTTTATTCTTCCTTTGAGAAAAATAATAAAGCTCATTAGATACAGAATATTGTTGTTCTCTAAATCAGTTGGTTAGATATGTATTAGTTCTAATGTGCCTTCCCTTCTGAATCCATCCATCCATCATCCATCCATCCATCCATCCATCCACCCATCCATCTATCCATCCATCCACCCAACTTGTTTCATCTCCAGCAATCTGAATCCGCCGGACCATGGCGTGGTTACGGAGATCCTATCAAAGTCAGCCTATACAAGACGTGTTGTGGAGGAGACTGAAACCATCTCTTCTAACTAACTCTGCGTGTATATACTGGACTATGGTTGTAACAGAACTAAATGCAAATGCCTGGAAGGCTATATTATTGTATTATAGCAAATCTTGTGTTTGTCAATGTAATAAGATCTAGGTATGAGGATGTCGATCTTTTTTTCATTGTTGGCTTTAAAAGGTTTCACACCTCTCGTTAACTTATCTAGGGGTCCCATGCCAAAATACTTTCCACACAATATGTTATTAAGCTCTTCCTCCCAAGTTTTGACACAAAGGGACATGTCTCTAAACCAATTAGATTATGAGAACTTTGACAGTGAAGCAGGCTACCTGATATTTAAGGCCTTTTCACATAGTAAACACGGTCACATAACCCACCAAGCAACAATCACAAAGTGTAAACGTGAGTGGCTAAACCTCACCTATTCTGAGTCTGCAAATGTATTTGCGTCTATCTAAGCCTTTCAAATTAAAATCTAACCCCTTTCCTCCCCCCTCCCCACGGCCAGTTTTCTGACTTTATAGGGACTATTTAAATATGCATACTTTTATGCCAGGTGCTATTGGCATCTTCATATCTCTATGACCAAAATGTCAGTAAGGACATAAAATGGAAAGTGGAGGGAAGGGGGGAGGGGGAAGGAAAAAGAGTCGAGACCAACAGTGATATTACATATTACGACATTAAATGACAGGCATTATCGTTTTAATCAGCCACAGCATGGAATTCCCTGAAGCAAATCTTTTGTTTAGTCCATGTAAACTTTAACTATTTTTAGAGGCTGCTGTTTACGTGTAATAATCGGGATTATCCTTTTCTTATTAACAAACAGGTTTAGGGAAATCCCGGACCGTTACCTGTGTCACAGATAACACGTACATGACAATGGCGTGGCGCAAGAGGGTTGGCGAGGACGAGAGGGGGCTTTGTCAATTTGCAAATAGCGAAGTCTGAATCAGGTGAGAAACTGCGCAGTAACGACAGGATCTCTTACATTAACACTGCGTGTTGAATACAGCTGCAGAGGACACATTCAGCCAGCCCAGATGCACTAATGTAATCATGACCATAATACGAGATCCTGTCGTTAATGCGCAAGCTCTCATGTATCCCAACGGTGGTGTGCCTGAATCGCTGAATCGATAAGTAAGTCATGTTTAAAGGGGAAACAGTTTGGTGTTGACACGAGCTTAATCGAAACAACACAGTCTCGTAAAAAGCAGCATCTGATTTTCAGGGCTGCGTTGACGTCATTTTGAGTATGATATGAGCGATACAGCCAATGAGTGGAGTCCACCGTCCGAGGGACGGCCCTTCATCCTCAAAATGACGCCAAAGAATACATTAAAAATGCAGCTCAGCTAGGCAGATGCCAATGTTTTTGTATTTCAACTGTTGGCTGTATAAGAATTTACACCCCCTCTAAGCTCCTCGTTCCCTTCCCCACCCCCCACCCCCGCACCACCACCACCATTTACTTATCCAGCAGGGGTTCCGTGCTACACACAGGCTGTTATTTTGGTCTTCCTCCAAATTTTGACGCACAGAAATCTGCCCAAGAGCAATTAGATTTTGAGAACTTTGACAGTGAATCAGGCTACCTAATAGTTCAGGCCTTTTCACACAGTAAACAGGGTAACTTTACTCTCTTAGCAAGAACAACACCGTTTTTAACGGAGTCCCTAAAGCTATTCTAAGTCAACAAACCTATCTGCACCTATCTAAGCCTTTGAAATTCACATCCAATTTCCCCCCACCTCCCTCTTCCCATCGCTAATTTTCTAATTTTGTAGAAACTATATAAAATGGCACGCTTTTTGCCAGAAACCAATGGCATCTTCATACCTTCACTCTTGATTACAAAGTCTTTTGTGCTGATTTTGAGGCAGCAGTTCACAGTAGTGCCGCAGTTATAATTTCCCTCGTGTAATTTTCAAAGTTTTGCCACTTCCATCTCAGTCAGAGCTGATAGGAAAAGATCCAATCGTTAGGTGTTACTCTTGGTTACAAAAACGATCAATCCAACTGGAAAGTGGTTGAAACTATGTTTGATTTGCCAGCTTTGCATGTCGTCAGGATACGGGAATGGTTTCGCTTTAAGCCGAAGGTGAAAATTCCTGACGATCGAGGAGTTCAATTTAGTTCAATTTATATTTTTCAACAAAGATAATTGGTAAAAAAAAAATGGGTAATCAAATATTGATATGCATGCCACAAAGCAAAATAACTGCATAGATGCTAAATAAAGAAAAACATACATGACAAACAAAACCCGACACAGCAGTACGATATTCTCATTTATTAACGTTTCCACTAATACTGTGGAAAAAATTATTGAAGGTAGACAGTCCACTAACAACAAGCGAATAAAAATGTGTTTTATAAGTGTCGTATCCAGGCTAAGGCTCGCTCACGCAACTTCACATTACTATAACCCCAGCAGGTCCGATCATTCTAGAATGTTTTCAGCTTCCTGGGAAGCATCCAGAGCTGCTGCTATTAACAGGCGCTGATCACTAGCATTCTGACAATACCTCTCACTGCCTGTAGCCAGGTACCCATTTTACAGACGGGTGGACTGAAAAAAAATGTGAATTAAATGCTTTCCCACGGCGCTTGCCGCACGACCATGGCCAGGAAACGAACTCGTGACTTTCAGATCTTGAACCCAACGCTGCAACCATTCAGCCACGCTACTCCACTTACCATCCCTCCGTTGTAACACAAAATACTTCTGGATAACAGAGGCCTACCATGCATTTACAGTCCATGCGATTCTGCTATATTGCTATTCATATAGAGATCTCGCTCTCTGTTCAGGACACTCCGTTTTATCCCTTTCATAATCCTGTTTTACTCTCCCCTCTCCCTTCCCTCTCCTTCCCTCCCCCTCTCCCAACCCCCAGCAAAAAAAAAAAAAAAAGATGATTATGAGTTCGATTCATGATCCAAAGTGGTAGGAGAGGAATTTCTCGGCGCATCTCTATTTTCCTGTGGATGAATTTTTCAGGGCTTCGTTTTTTTTATTTTGTTCATCGGGAGTTCGCGAAATGGGCGGTCCTTTCATATTGTGGGCGGTCCCTCGGAGATTCAAAGCACCCGAAGTACTATATAATCTCTAAGCAAGGCAAGATGACTGCGATTGATGCGGAAGAGCTAGAAAATAGTGCACTGATTTGGACTGGTATTTCCTATATTTATATCTTTGCCTCATTCATTAATATACATACCACCTTTGATTCTTGCAACATCCTCTTCCAACACAAGGCTGCTTGTAAAAAAGTTCCACCAACAAATTTAACACCGTTAATTTTCCAATTTCCGGTGTACCGCAAAGATCCCAAATTTCTAACTAAATGTGAAAGCTGTTCACACTTCACCACCGCGGCTATTGTACAGAAGCATAAAATGTGTCCCAGTTCTAAAATGAAATGTGGGAGGAAAAAAACATGTATGAATATCATTATATCGTTATTGAGTTTTCATTACCTTGGAAGTTAATCAAAACATCTGAAGCCATACGCAATGAATGCTACACATTTCTTAAAGTAATTTCGTCTTCCATTTTAAGATCAGGGTGGTGAATATCGACAGTGGCTAAATTTTCATTTGATTAAAACTGCGGTCTGTACCACTGGTCATTACATTAAATATTAAATGAAATAAGCGAAGTAAGTACTGGGCTGTTACTAGCCCGGAAAATGTACATAGTGCTGTATGACTAACATACTAGTAATGTTAATAATAATACTGCGGTTTATAAGTCTCGTATACAGACAGATGCCCGCTCACGTGACTTCACACTGTTATTACCCCAGCAGGCTTGATCACTCTAAGAACGTTTTCAACTCCCTGAGAAGCATACAGTGCCGCTGCCAATTACAGGCGCTGATCATCAGCATTCTGACATCTTTCACTGTCAATAGCCAGGTACCCATTTTACAGATGGATAGACTGAGGAAAATGTGAATGAAATGCTTTCCCAACTTACAAATGACCATAATTGGGAATCGAGCCTACGACCTTTTGATCTGAGGTCCAATGTTGTAACCTTTCAGCAACGCTGCTCCATGACATGTATTTTATTCCAATTTTGTTATCATTCTGAATTTTCTTCATTTGTCTGTCCTTAAAGGATCTATATTTAATCCTGGTGAAATATTTGACACGAAATGTAGGTTAAAGTCAGTAAATTCATTATGTCAAGTCCAGATGTTTGTGTATCTTCATTTCTGGACAGAATAATAGTTTTAATTATTGCTAATAGTTTTGTTTTTTATTTTATGGCATGTATAATGTTTTTTGGGATTAACCCTCTAGTGCCCAGCCCTATTTACAGTGGCACAAAAAGTCCGAGCTCCAGTTTTTGGATCACGTCTGGATCCACTATGCTGGAACAAGCATCAAAATGATAATGATAATAATAATAATAATAATGCTGTTTATAAGTCTCATATCCAGGCTAATGCCCGCTCATGCGACTTCACACTATTATGGTGGGGGTGATGATCTTGGTTTGCTTTTTCTTTCTTCCACGAAATGTATCAGAGCTGATACGCTGGGCACTAGAGGGTTAATAATAATAAACCCAGCATGTTCTTTCATTTTTTATTTGTTTCTTCCTTTTTTTTTTTCTTCTTCCTCTTCTTCTTTTTATCTTCTTCTTTCTCTTCATTTTCCTTTTCATCCTTCTCTTTTTCTTCTTCTTCTTCTTTTTCCTCTTCTTCTTTTTCCTCTTCTTCTTCTTCTTCTTCACCTTCTTCTACCTCCATCTTCTTCTCCTCTCCCTCTTCTTCTTCTTCTCCTCCTTATTCTTCTTCACATTCTTCCTTCTCCTTCTCCTCTTCTTCCGTCCTGTCCCTCCTCCTCTTCTTCTTCTTCTTCGCCATCTTCGTCTTTGTCTTCTTCTTCTTCTCCACCTTCTTCCTCACCTTCTTCCTCACCTTCTTCCTCACCTTCTTCTTCTTCCTTCTCTTCTTCCTTCTCCTCTTCTTCTTCTTCCTCTCCCTCTTCTCCCTCTTCTTCTTCTTCCTGTGCTTCTTCACCTTCCTCCTCCTCCTCCTCCTCCTCCTCCTCCATCCTTCTCCTCGTCTTCTTCCGCTCCTTCTTCTTCTTCTCGCTCCGTATCATTCCTTCAAGCTTGTTGGCAAATCTGGTGGTTTTCTGCAGGTCCAAAAGTGTCCCCCACAACTTGGTACTGATTTCAGGTGCCTCTGGCCAGTTTCCCACTGGAGAGCCTTGAGCTTCGGATAGGTCTGAAGAAAATTACGAGTGGGGGGGGGGGGGGGGGGGGNGGGGGGGTCAAAAAACAAAATTATCACACTGGGCTCACATTAGTAGAATAAAATACATCTTGCCACCCGGTTACATAAAGATGATTTTGCCAACTGTTACTTCGATTTTGGATATTATTCCTTATATTCTTTTTGATGCAGAAAGTCATTGAAGTCCATTACTGACGCGCTCACAGTAATGGCAATAGTCACTATGCTGATATTAGTCTTTGAAATTGGTAAGCTTAGGAGGGAGCTGAGTTTACTTGAAGTGAGCTCTATGAACCGAGATGAACTGAGTTATTTGTTAACTAAGTCATGTTAACTAGGTAGATGACTTTCAAAGGATAACTCTAGTATGCGCGTCCCAGTCAAAGATATTACCGTTCCTAACACTACCACTTGATTTAATTTCAAAATTTAGCCCTCTAGCTTATCTTTTCCCTTTTCCTTACAACTACCTCGCCCAACCAGGAAGATGTCCCCTAAATTCAGTCTGATGAAATAGCTGTAAATCGCAGCTTATCCGTTACTTTGCGCACATAAAGGATTTCCCCGAAACAAGCAAGAATGTATTATCTTTAAATAAGTAAGGAGAGGCATTGATGACTGCTGCCCATTAGACCCACTCGTGACAACAATAACAATACATTTTAGATTTTGTTTATTTGTAGGCCTATCCCCGGCCGTTTCAGCACATCACACATCTACAAATCTTGAAAAAACCATTATATTATAGAAATCAAAACACCACATACAATGATGTTCTCAGCCCTTACATTTTCGCTCTACTTCTGTCACTGCTCTATTACAAGAATACCACTTTCACACACGTACACGTACCTCCCCGATACACTCACTGACACAGAATCATCCACACATACATGCACACGGTACACACACACACACACACACACACACATACTCATACACATGCACGCAAGCACACATTCACATATTCACACAAGCCATTCATTCATACTGGGCCTCAGGCCACTAAATAAATATGAAACTCTCTTACTCGGAGAGCGAGACAAAAGAAGATCTTCAGAGAAAGATACCCCCGTCTAACAAGTGTTTCGCCCATTTGACTTCCCTACACTCTAAGGCCGGGCTTCCATAGGACGGCACACGGCACGCGGCACGCGGCACACAACGCACCTCACGTGTGAAAACCAAAGTGGGCGGAAAGATTTAGAGTACCGCCTTACATAGGACGACACGGCACAGCGGTAACGAAAACCGCGTGTGTCAACTTGTTCACTTTTTGTGAGGTGTGTGACAGGTGAACTCAACATGGATGACTACAAGAAGAAGGTTATTGAGCTTGTGAGAGCCCGACCACTTATTTGGGACCCCCAAAATGCAGACTACCACAACAAAGAACAAAGGAAGCAAGTTTGGGAAGATATTGATAGTAAATTTCCACCAGGTGAGTTTATTGTACTGTGCAAAGTCCCCCCCCCCCTCCCCCAGTTTACGCTATTCTATGGATTTTGATATAAACAGATTTCACAGTCAAAATTGGTTAACATTTCAGCATGACCAATTTATTTCCATTCAATGTGAAACATTTCTGAACACAAGGTTGTTTTGCCATTCTTTTATTGGCAATGCTAGCGCAATCAAAGTAGTGTATCTTCATCAGAAGAATCCATGCTGACGGAAGGAAGTGTGACTGCCTATGCCGTTCCGACTTGTCACGTGTCGCGTCTCCTATGTGAGGGGGGTCAAGACCTGTCGCACGTCGCGTGCCGACATGTCGTGAGCCGTGTGCCGTGTGCCGTCCTATGGAAGGCCGGCCTAAAGGGGCTGGGCCACACTTGGGTCATGACTCCCAAGTGTCCTTTTGTTGATTTTTTCCCCCCGACTAGGGAGGGATTTGAACCCGCAACCTCCAGTTCCTTAATTCCTTGTTTCATATCATCTCTGCCACCATGAAGCATTTTAGGTATATTTAAACTTATTGTGCAACATTCCACTGTTCACTAAGCTTGGTCTATGTCCATGCTGAGCTCTTTTCCGCCAGATCCTTCAGAGTACGTGATCACGTCCGTCCTCGTATTCCGAGCAGCTTGAGTAGGTCGTAGACCGAGACCCTTGCCCCTACTTTTACAGCCATAGGTCACTGTACTTGGCAGTTTTGTACGCATGCTACCCGTCCATCCTGGACTCAAACGGCACTGTCAGTTGAATCAGCAGCATCTGCGTTGAGTTGCTGAATGCACGACGATGTCTGCTCTCACACTGGTTGTTCGGATTGTTTCAAGGTAAGTCTGAAAGCCCGGCAAATCTACTGCTATTTCCCAGTCATTTGTACTATCCAACACTGTTGCCACCGGAAGGCTGGCAGATTTGGTGGCAGACTTGCTGCTGGTTAAGCCCTGCACGAAGGAAGTAACTTGGAACAAATTTGGCTATTTGTCTCGTATTTGCCTCTTGTCTGACCTTGTCGACGGCCTCAGCTAATACCCGCAGGACTCTATTGTGGGGCCATGTGTACCGCCCTTGTGCCAGTGCCACTTTGCAAGCTGATACCACATGCATCAAGGTTTGCTCTCCATTGCAGAGTGGGCATTTAGCATCTGTGGTCTTCCCTATTTCTTGAGGTTTGTGCCAGTGGGTAAGAGGTCGTACACTGACCTGATGATGAAGCTTAATCACAGTGGTGTCATGTGCCATATGTCGTTCCAAGTCAGAGATCTTTGCAGCGCATTCTCCCATGTCGTCCATTGTCCTTGTTGGACTTGTTGCACTGCTCTCTGGACTCGTGTCTCATCCTAATAAATCTCTGATTTCTCGGATGACCATGTCTCTGCGTTCCTTCTGGTTTGCCCTGGACCACCATTTAATGTCACCATGGCCAACTCCTCTTCTGTTGGTTTGTGTATAGCCGATGACCTCTTCCAGCTGTAGCGCCTCCATCGCCGAGTCGACTGCTGCGTCGATATTCCACTTCTTTCCAGTCTTCAGCGTGGGCTGGACAGACCGAACCGATGCGCCTGAGGATTCTTGAAGCATCATTGCAAGTCTGGCTTTCCCAGCTTTATATTCTTCCAATACCGACTTGAATGGAAGTATTAGTTTGGCACTTTTGCAGTAGAGGGCAGTGCCTGTCAGACATGGTGGCACTCCTAATCACTTCCTTGTGAACTTATTAATCTTCTTCTCGATTGCCTCTACAGTGCTTGAGATTATCTCGTAGACAAGCAAGGGCCATAGCAGCTTTGGTATCAGCATGAACTGGAGGCACCAAATCTTGAACTTGCCGATAAGCCCACACCGGTCAGTATGCAGTAGTCCATCTTCTACCATGTCCTTGGATTGCTGGACAGCTTTGGTATCCCGAAGAGTGGCATCGTACAGCCTGCCAAGCTTTTCACTGGTTCCTCGCCGACCGTTGGTATTCGTAAGTCGGCCACAGTGAATGTGACATCAGCTGGCTTCCCTTTTCTCATAGTCAAGCTCCTGGATTTCTTATGCTTGAATTTCATGCGGCACCACGTGATCAATTCGTCTAGAAGTCTCAACATTTCCATGCTTCACTCTCTTTTGAAATCAGGATCGTTGTATCATCCATGAACGCTTTTAGTAGTGGCATATGACATCCATGTCCTAGGTCGGGGCCATTCCCTATGCTCTCTGCAGCTTTCAGTATCACGTGCATGGTCAGCACAAATAGTATCGGGGAAATGGTACATCCCATGGCAACACCCATCTGTAGATCAATCCATCGCGTCGTGTATTCCTTGGTGGAAAATCTCATCTGGAAGCCAGCGAAGTAAATCCGCAGCATGATTCTTATTGGCTCTGGGACGTGGTACATTTCCAATGCCTGCCATAGCATCTGATGTGATACTGAGCCATAAGCACTTGCGAGATCGAGCCAGATGACGTGTAGATCCAGCTTCTCCGTCTTGGCCCTCTGAATGGCTTCCCAGATCATTGTGGCGTGTTCTAAACATCCCAGAACTCCTGGAACGCCTCATTTTTGTACAGTAGTATCGACGTATCTATTCTCCATCAGATAGGCTGTCAGTCCGGACGCCATCACAGAGAAAAATATCTTTCCTTCCACATTAAGGAGCGATATGGGTCTGAACTGCCCAATTTCTGAGGAGTTTTGTCCTTTCGGGATGTATAGGCAATTAAATTTGCCTTCCACCACGCCTTGCTCACATGCATCTCTTCCCAAGCTTGCTTTTGTAGGCGGTGTAGTCGCTTGAGTGAGCCATGGCATCTCTTGTAAACCACAAGGGAATTGCATTGGGACCCGGGGCTGATTTGCATCGTGCCTTATATACGACCCTGGATATTTCCTGTAGACTGGGAGGGTTGATGTCAAATTTAATATCTGGTTCTCTCAGCCATATAAGCCCAACCATGTGGCCGAGTGGCGTGTCCTGTTTGTCATCAGAATACATTTTCCTCAAGTGCTCCTCTAGCGCTGCTTTATCTGTTGTCAGAGTACCTGAGCGTGGTTGGTCGAACAGATCTTTGGCAAACTTGAAAGGCTCCCTGAAGAATTCCTCTCTTGTTCTTCGTGCCTGCCTTTTCTTCTTGCATCGACATTCTGCTTTGCACAGAGCACTGTGCTGTTCTTTGAGGTGATTCCTTACTTGACGAAGCCCCTCCTAATCCTCTTCAGCTGCTTTCTTGAACTGCTTCCGCGCATGGTTCTTTTGCTTGTGGGGTGCCTCAATCTTTCGCTGTCGGCGGCTTTTATTTGATGCGGGCCGTTCCCTTGCCTGCTTTACTCCGAATTTTCCGCGGCAGTGAAGATGGACAATGTCGCCGAATACCTCCAGCTTCTGCTCCAGTGTAGCCTGTTTCAAGTGCTTGTCCAGCTCTTTGGACAATGTTTTATTCAGGTCTTTCCATGCTGTTGCACTTGCTGGTGGGAACTCGATTCTGTCTCTTACCTTGTCCATGAGGTCTAGGATCTCCTGGTCGCTTGATTAAACCTGAATCTTCTCGGCACTGTGGATTGCATCCTGGCTGAGATCTTCTGACGTCTTATCTGTCGCAACAGAGGGCTGCTGGTCAACTGAGGTGGAGTTCGCACACCCCATTTTCGTGCGATGAATCTTCATGCCGCATTGTGTGGAGAATTTCCTACCACAGATACACGGATACTCCATCCGCTGTTCCATACTCATAGTCCTCTGGACGGTCTGAGTCGAATCCGTTTGGTCGCCTGTGGATTCATCATTCTCTCCCTCCCCCCTCCCCTTTTTTTTCGGTGAATCCTGGAGGCATTTTCTATTATGTGGACTTGTAGCGAGGTAAGACGGTTGATGGGGTGCTAACCCGTTCAGCCCAGATCTGGTCTTTTCCAGTGTCACCTGTCTCTCCAGGTGTCCATCGGTCTTTCCCGATTGTCGCCGGTCTTTCCCGGTTGTCAATGGTCTAACCATATGGCGTAAATAGGAAACTCTCTTACTCGGAGAGCGAGGCAACAGAAGATCTTCAGAGAAAGATACCCCCGTCTAACAAGTGTTTCAGCCCTTTGACTTCCTGACACTCTAAAGGGGCTGGGCCACACTTGGGACATGACTCCCANGTGCCCCCCCCCCCTCCCCACTAGAAGATAATTATCACAGAACTAAATCATTGTATTGTTTCAAAATTGTGTAAACAAAAGTTACCACACGATTTCAGTTTGTCACGTTTCACCCATTTCAAAGAAAAAAAAATATAGACCTATATAAATTTAACCATGCTTGGCCATTTACGTAATTAAAATGGTTTACTTTGGTCTAGCCCGTCAAAGCTGACGCAATAAATATATTATTAATTTCTTGCCTAAGGTCTATAAATAGAATGATACCAAGTTGCCGAACTTCTTTGGAGAGACGCGAGGACGAAATCGTGTTGTTTGTGATTACCAACATGAATATAATTTACATTACGATTACTCGTACTCTGTGTATAGGCCTATAAGCTAAATGCACTTTAGCAGTACATGAAACGTTATTTGTATGTACAGATCTGTGTTTGCTGTGAGACCCTATACTTGTTCAATACTGTCAATGGTATGAATGGATAAGATAACTTGAGGAAGATAAAGAGGGTCTGATCAGGAGAGGAAACGGGGGAGTAGTGTCTCCCCCTCTCCCAACCCCCTCCCCCANCACCTCCCGCCCCCTTAGCCCAAGCCGAACTGCAGCGGTCATTCCGATCGGGAAGAAATAATACGGATGCAGAAACATGGATAAGCAAAGTTGAAATTCGTAAAAAAAAAAGTTCAAAGAACTGAATTGAAAGATGGCATTACTGCAAAGGGTGGGTCTCGGTTTCTCTCTCTCTCTCTCTCTCTCTCTCTCTCTCTTTCTTTCTCTCTCTCTCTTCTCTTCTCTTTTTCTCTCTTGCTGTCTCTTCCTCTCTATTTCCCTACCTCCCTCTTTCTCTTTTTCTCTCTCTTTTTCATTCATTCACTGGCAGAACAGCAAAACGACAGTTCATCCCACAGAAACATGTCATAGACATGTGATCGCTTGAACAGGTTGGTATTTTAGTAAAGATATAAAGAAATCTTGTCTCCTCTAGCTTATAAGTTTTTCCTTGGATGCAGGCTTTGGCGACCGTATAGGATTTTCAAAAGACAAATAACATAATATTCAGACTAGAAAAAAGAATTAATCTAATGGTTTTCTGCAAAACCACTGAATGGCACATACGATGTTTCACATTAGCCAAGTGACGGTCGCTTTACATGGTCTTTTTCCATAATATATTTTATATAAGGATGATAGCGGTCGGTTCGACAAGTGATCGTCATATGGGTTTAAGTATGTAGGAAACATAAATTTATTAATAAATGGGCATCCCTGAAACTCGACCGTCATAGCAGGAGGTTGAGATTTAAGGAGGCGTTTTCTGTCACTCCTTCCCCTGCCACTTCTCCTCTCTCTTCCTTAACCACTCATTACTTCCTCCCTAGTCAGCCACTGACTGTAATATGCATTTTTCGGAAAGAAAGACACCATGATGCTACAAAAACAAAAAAAAATACGACTTTTAGTTAGCCCTTAGGTTACAATGTCCTTTACAATGTTATACACTATTTTACATCTCATTCATGATACAAATACATTGAACAATACACATCATACATCATCCTTAGGCTAGCAAGCAGTGAAAGAGGACAGGAATCAATGAGAATTTAGTGGCTATTTGCAGACAGAGACAAAGTTTACTTAGAAAAAAAAAATTCTTGACAATTCTGGTCTTGACCTCATGTAGAGGTGGCTTGTTAAGTGACATACTGAGACAAACACAGGCCTGAATTTCTCTAATCGAGTACTAGAACTAACTAGATCATGAATAGATAGTTAACAGAGCCCATCCTCAGTCAAATACCAGGTTGCCAGACTTCGCTTTTGTGGAACCAAATACCAGATTTTTAGCTCTTTTGAAAAGCCCTCGACTCCCAAACTTTTTTTTTTTTTTTTGTGCTCCAATAGGATTTAGTTTAAAATTGACCAACTTCTTGTACAAAAGTACTTTTGCTGATTGTAGGTTTATAAGTAGACGTCTGTACACATCGAAGGTTCGATCGTAGTAATCCAATGGAAAATCTACTACTTGTGTACAGACGTAATCTACTTATAAAACTACCATGAGCATTAGTAACGTCTGTATGGGCATCCTCTACACTATTTCAAAAAGTACTTTTATTTCTCTCAAACTTAATATTTTAGGTGATCTGGTTTCTGTCGTAATTGCATGATGAACACAAAGAACGATTCTATTTTCATTTAAAGATACTTTCTAATTATATATCACATTAACGTATGTAAAAAGATATGTTTTAATTATAATACTGTCATATTTCTAGGACACAGACAGTTCGTATCGTAGTAAATTTCTTGTGCCATAGCACATTCTGACCCCACTCCCGGATATGGTTTGGCTCTCTGTTAGGCTCTTTTTCGACTTTGAGTTGGCTCCGGCTGGAATAAAAGTCTGGCAACCCCGCTCAAGTTGTATTACAGACTGTCATTCATTTTCACGAAGGAGTTAAGACTGTTAGACTAGTAGACAGTGACAAAGTCTCGATTCACTTTCTCAGAGAGTCACGGGGAACTGTAAGTTGCTATGTACATTTTATTTTCTCTATATAGATCTATATTTGAGGATGAACTTGGGAATCTGCCTTTCTCTACTCCGTTATTGTGGAAAATCCAGACTTTCAGTTCAGGATGAAGTAAGTTAGTAAGGTCTAACTAGTCTAGACTAGACTAGATTGTGTTTTACTTTATTTAAGTAGACTAGATCTAGACTAGACTAGATCTAGTCTATCTAGATCTATAAGTAGACTAGTCTAGTGGGTAGGCCTACTGTCAAAAAATTTAACGTGAATGCAGAAGTCTTATATGAACATAGATAGACGATAGAGCTCATTCAGCTGAGAACAATGAAAAGTTTGTAAATCGGATGGTTAGTTTCAGAGTTATTAATTTGGCTATCTCTAACGACAGCACAGCAACGATAATGATACAGTTCATTTAGTCTAGTCATAGACAGGTCATGGACTAAATCGATATTTCGACTAAATCGGTGCTGTTGTTAGAGAAAGCCATTAATTTTTTAGCTGACTTATTTTCACTGTTTTTGGTGAACATATAAAATACAGAGACACCAGACCTTACTCTAGATAGACTAGACTGGTACAACTACAATGTCTGGCCATTCATTTCGTCTAACACCTGACCTACCAGCGGTGCTGTTCCAGGATTGTACCACTAGACTAATTAATAGAAGAGAGAATGGCACCAAAATAGGATAAATTGATGCTTCAACATAGTAATACTAACATTACCGCTAACATTAGGTATTGTAAACTATATATTTTTGTAATCTATATTCTGAACTATAAGATTACACTGCGTCTACATGATCCAATGTGGCTGCCAAAATGGCCGCCATGTTGGCAGATAAGGCTGATTTGACCCTTTAGAAGCTGAATTGCATCATCATTTATTATAATAAGTATACAAAACTATATATTTTGTGACTCAGACTGACAACCTGTATTACATAGAATCATTTTCAAGGAGAAATATTGAGATTGCGAAGAAAAAAAATTTGTGTAAAACATGAGAGGTTGCAGAGACAAGACACTACTGTTACAAGTAAAAAAAATCTATGTTCTCCGATGCATCATAAAAGCATCTGAATATTTATTCAGGTAAATTGTGAACTGTAAAGCTGAGTTTTATCGCTGCTTGCAGTTTGTTCCTACAAACGCCCAACTTGCAAGCAGATTGCTAGTCTAGCAGCGTATTACTATGAGCATGATACGATGCAGACACACTGTGTAGGGCACTTGGTTTAGCTACATGAGGCTGAGAACTGAACTAAATGTAACAGTCTGGTGCTCTCAAAGCATATCAAACACCATCAGCCATCTGTTTGTAGCCACAAAAAGCAACAATGCTCTCGGAAAACGGAGTGGTTATCCGCACAATTGTACTAATAACTCACGCTAGTTATCCGAACAATATTGTACGTACAAATGCTGCACAATTGTACAAATAACCTTTGCTGTTTATTTGCACAACTATTTTCTCTAAACAGCGCAATTTGACGAACCCAGAAATTCGATGATATTTTTGCCCGGGATTTCGAAAGGTAGACCAAAGCCAGACCACTCCATTCTGATTTTATAGGAACTATTTAAAATTGCATATCAAAATGCTAGGTGCTGTTGGCATCTTCATACCTATAGTTATTCAAACAATTGTATGAATAACCAGTTATAGTTAATCAAACAAATGTACGAATAACCAGTTACAGTTATTCAAACATTTGTGCGAATAACCAGTTATAGTTATTCAAACAATTGTGTGGGCTATCTCTAACGACAGCACCGATGATACAGTTCATTTAATCGTAGACAAGTCATAGAATCGGTGCTGTCATTAGAGAAGGCCATTGTACGAATAACCCTCTCCCTTCATTAACCAGTTATATTTAATCAAACAAATGTACGAATTACCAGTTACAGTTTTCAAACAAATGTCGAATAACCAGTTATAGTTATTCAAACAATTGTACGAATAACGGCGTCCCTCAGAATAATAACTTAAACCCTTGCTTCCACCCCACCTCCCCACCCCATAGTCAACTGTATTGTGGCCAGACTCGGTTGACTGTGCACTTGTCTGCCAGGTCAGCCAGATTGGGGTCACAAGTTTTAAGTCTACGAACGTAATTTTTATAAGTGTTTCATTAATATTACAATATACAGTATCAAAGTTCCAAAACCTTTCTTGGCATAATTAATGCAAATGTTGAATGCAGCGGGCAAATAAACACCCCCGCGTGTCACTATCTCGCTTTGTGTACATTCGACACACTGCTAAGAACGCGAGTGACCTGCCCTTGAACTGCAGCAAAGAGAAAATGGTGAGAGCTGACCAGCAAAATCGGGCCAACCATGGGTTAGAAATTTTTTAAGTTTTCACATACAAAATGTTATACAATCTCATAAATATGAAATTAGTATCATTGAGGAAAATGGATAAACTTTATAATTCAAGGTAGTCATCTGCACAATTGCTTGTTGATGATATTAAAAAATCACTTCACTCAAACACTTTGATACGCTGTAACTTTTCTCATAGACAACATAGAAACTTCAAAGAAACTGCCACGTGACCTCTGTCCATTCATCTCTCTAAGTCACATGGTTTTGGGAACCAGTAATTAGTTTTGTCACTGGAAAATTTCATTCAATCAACGCCACCATGCATAACATAGTATGTACAAGCATGTTTTCGGGTGCCACGATGAGGCAGACAGTCTGGCACCTACCCCTTGGTCCTTAGCCGGGGCTATTACGATGTTTTACACAATGAGATGTAATTTCTTGATATATGAAACTGACGGGGAAAGACTGAGCTTTTCATTGATGCTAGATTTATGCAGATATAGACTGAGCAGTCAGTGAGTAATTGGCATGTGAAGTAGGATAAAGGGGTGTGCGTGTCGAGTTTACCGGTGTAGCCTATGCACGCGGTACCCCCTACTTTTAGTCCGGTAAAATCAGCGGAATAAGTCCGGAATGGGACCGATCTTGGAGCTAAACCAGTGACTAAATGAACTCTATTAATGCAAGAGCAGTTCTGTCCCAGGAGATACACATACATCATAATATCGGCAATATACCATTTCTCTTATTTTTCCTACTTTAAATTATTCAGTATGGGTTGATTCCGATTGCCCTTCGACTTCGTGGTCCAACTTTTTCATGAAGTCCAATATCCCATGCATTAGTCTGTGAGCAGTCGGGAAGTGTGTTATGGGTCACGGGTGAGCATTACGCTCGTACGTGGAAGTTACGGAACATATTTAGGTATTTAAGAACTAATTTGCTGTGAAGTTAGCATACCTGTACTCCTGTAGTGTAGTGTGTTCATGTTCAGACTTGCAAGCTGAGAGACCCTGGTTAGATTCCCAGCAAGGACAGGAAATTTCTAGTGTAGGTTTTTTCGGCCCATCTTCTCAAAATTTGTCATTCACAGTAATTTGGTAAAATC
Organism: Ellobium chinense; assembly: GCA_033807755.1. Classification (NCBI taxonomy): domain Eukaryota; kingdom Metazoa; phylum Mollusca; class Gastropoda; order Ellobiida; family Ellobiidae; genus Ellobium; species Ellobium chinense. The sequence goes on from JAWQUT010000771.1 coordinate 120,875, forward strand.
CCCAGTGGCACACTTCCCTAAAATAATATGTAACATCTGAAACAGACTGAGCTCACATTCCTCCACCTTAATAGTAAACAATAAATATTATACTAGACTCTATACCTTGCCATCCAGTTACACTTGGCGACGTCAGCAGGATGTCTCACTGGGGCCAAGGGGATGCAGTAACGAGAGTAGTAGTTCTGTAATCCATAGGCAGAGACATAAGACAAAGTGAAAGGTAGTATTCGAAGAACTGAGATAACCATATGTTAATGGCCTCGGGTTCATTGTGGACAGTATGCTGATGGAGTTGAGATATCATATAAGAATGACCTCATACTGATACTCATCGAGAACTGTAAGTTGTCATGAGGGCATGACATGGATAAGCAGGGGGGAGTATGAGCAATCAGGAAGTGTGTCAGGAACACGAGTGAGCCCTAGGCTCACACGTAGAAGTTAGGGAATATATACTCAGGCAGTAGGTATTTAAGAATTAATTTGCTGTGAAGTTAGGGTCCCTATAGTGTAGTGGTAACGCTCCCTACACACACTTGTGCTGTTGCTAGTGGCACTCGCAGTGTCCAGTTTTATTGCCTCTCTCTATCCGCGGCACTGTCTCGTTTATATTTCAAGCCAGCGGCGTTATTTGGCACCACATGGGAAGGACGCCGGGAGGTGATTTTGCCTTTGTGACAGTGCTGGGCAGTTTGAGTAATCAGAAATAGGCGTTAATTCTTTTTATGCAAAGGCAACTATTAGACACAAAGACAAAGGACTCTTCACAAGCATCCGTATTTCCAGAAACTCAACGTACAAAAAGTTAACAGTCATGTATTCAACATTTCAAATTGAAACAGGAATTTCCTTTCCGTTTATTAAAACCAAATGGGCTGCGTTTCTCAGGTCTTTTTTAGTATAAATTGACATCATATTGAGTATGAGGACCCCGCTCATTGACTATTTCACTCAAATCATCCTCAAGATAATGTCAATTCATACTCAAAGAAGAAAACAAAAACACACCCCTGCGTAATCCATTGATGTGAGTGTAAAGGTGTGAGAGAGAATGAAAGGAGCATAAGGAAGTATGAGTGAAAGTACAAATGCTGGAATAGTGGTTTGGATGAGTGAGCGAATGAATTATTTGTTTCTCAAACACAACTGCTATACTTGTTCATTTACAACTGGATGTTGTCTGAGCTTGATGAACTTATCGTTATTGTTATTGTCACAACAAAAAACACTCACTCACCGCACTCGCTCACTTCAATGCCTTGCCCCACTCAATCGTCCTGGCCTTTCTCACTCAGCAAAATATACTGTGCATTGTCCTTCACATTGGATTTTCAACTGGTATAACAAAATCAGTTCTGTATTTACTTTGATGGAGAATGTTGCACCTCTCTGATTGAAGGTGTGAGAGAAGAGTCTGCTACATCGTAGTTTTATTTATATGGCATATATTTCTATTTTTACAGATAAGGATGCCTCAAACCTCAGTATTATTCAGCCTATGCCTGTGCTCGGTTGCTTTAATTGCTTACAGCAAACCAATAGATGGTAAGGTCTTTTTGTCAGCTTTTTTTTTAATTTCTTTTTGGCAATGCAATTCACTTTGTTCTTGTGTTCTGTGTGTGATGCCCCATATGTTACAACAAAAGTAAATGGGCAATTCCAGCATAACAGACGTTACATTTGAAGATACTTTCACACCTTTGTAGATTATATCTATTTTACATCATTTTTCTATATAATCCATAAAGCAAGACGACATTTAGAAAGATTTCAGATTTTTATTGGTTGAAAGCAATGAAAAGTGACTCAGTAATATAATGTCAAATTCAGCGTAACGGATGTTACATAAATGGAGAAAGATTTTAGGGGTATGTTGTGCAAACTGTATTATGTACAAAAGACATCCTTCAGTTTTGATAAAAAAAACTGAGTTATAGTCAGAGAGTTGCCTCAAATGAAAATATGTTTGAACAGGGTGGGGCCTTCAACAACTTCAAGAACAGTTGGCAAATATGTAGCATAACTGACGTTACAGTTTTTGTGTAACAGACATTACACTTTTATCGGGTTTGAAGGTTTCAAATATAGAATAAAAATCTTAAAATGTCTGAGCCTATGAATAAAGGACAGACGATGATTTGCTGTTTTATTTATCTCTTCAATTTAGTGGTGCCATGAAAGTTTATTGTCAACAGCGACGCCTGGATAGATCAATTTTTATTTTGTAACAATATTCACATCCATCAATGTGATTACAGGACTCTTCCTTACACAAAAGTTAATCTTATCATGCAAGCGGACAAAACTTTTCGGAAATTTCCAATGTTGTCACCCGAAAATTGGAGATACCCAATGTCTATTTTAAGATACATTGGGCATCTCCAGTGTGTATACGTCCAGAAATGAAATGGGCCACTTATCACTGATTTCCTCTAAACATGCTCAATAAATTTCTTTTACTAGTCTAGTGGAAAAAGAAATATCATCTTGTGTCGACCAGGAATATTGTCCCAAAAACATATTTCTAACATCATACGCAATAGGAGATTGTATTAAAAAATTATGAATATTTATCAACCAGCTGTTCTGCCCTCCAAAGGCAAACAGACGTATCTGCAGTTCTCCTGCATTTTAAGGCTCCTATTTGTTTTGGCCCACCTGGACGTATTGTACGTTTTGACAGATGCAGATATGCGAAACCAACAATCTGACTTTTTGACAGTAAATATCAAGGTATCCAATGTTTCCAAAATGTTTCTATAAAGGCAAAACATCGTAACAAAGATCTACTACGCAGTCCGGCATAGCAAAGCAGTTACGTCGGTTTGCCTTTGGAGGGCAGTGTTGGTTTTTGTTGTTTTTTTTTGGGTGAGTAGGGAGTGGGGAGTGGGGAGTNGGTTTATCGGCCCATTTCTAGATTAAGTAGATTAAGGGACTAATAACAGTTTGAACACTTATACTCTAAGACGTAATGTACGTGTGAACAGTTGGGAAGTGTGTTAGGGTCATGGGTGAGCACTAGGCTCGCACATGGAAATTAGGGAACATATTCAGGCAGTGGGCATTTAAGAATTAAATTGCTGTGAAGTTAGCGTCCCTGTAGTATAGTGGTAATATGTTCAGACTCGCAAGCTGAGAGACACTGGTTGGATTCCCAGCAGGGGCAAGACATTTCTAGTGTAGGGTTTTGCGACCCATCTTCTTAAAACTGATCATGCACAGTAATTTGGGAAAAATCCCTGGTAACACACTGTCCTAAAATATGTAACATTTGAAAAATTATCAGACTGAGCTCACATTCCTACCCTTTAATAATGGATAAACGAATACTATATATGCCCTGTCACCCAGTTACATCTGGCGAATTTGGGCAGGATGTCTCATTGGGGCATTCTGTTACCCGTAGGCAGAGACATAAGACAAAATGGGAGGTAGTATTCTAAGGACTAAAGAGCTGAGATGACCATATAAGAATGGCCCCGGGTTCATTGCTGACAGTATACTGATGGAATTGAGATATCATATAAGAATGACCTCATATTCATTGAGAACTGTAAATGGTTGTGAGGACATGACATGGATAAGCAGGGGGGAGTGTGAACAGTCAGGAAGTGTGTTAGGGTCACAGGTGAGCATGTGACAGTTAGGGAAGTACTTCATGCAGTAGGTATTTAAGAATTAAATTGCTGTGAAGTTAGCGTTCCTGTAGTGTAGTGGTAACACGTTCCGACTTGCAAGCTGAGGGACCCTGGTCCAATTCCCGGCAGGGACAGGAAATTTCTAGTGTATGTTTTTTCAGCCCATCTTCTCAAAATTTATCATTCACAGTAATTTGGTAAGATGCCTGGTGGCAGACTTCTAAAATAACATGTAGCATCTGAAAAATTATCAGACTGAGCTCACGTTCCTCCCTCTTAATAATAAAGAATGAATGATATATACCTTGCCACCCAGTCACATACAGTATATATATATATATATACAGTGGAATATGCTTAAGCGGGACACGCGTGAGCGGGACGCCCGCTTAAGTGAGACGAATGCCTGGGGAACGGAATTTTTGCTATTTAAATCTATACATGTGAGCGGGACGGCAACCCGCTTAAACGAGACGGCTTGAAGCCAAATGTCCGTAATATACACGCTGTTTTTGACAGGAATGCTGTAAATTGTCACTATCGTACCGTGTCTTAGTGCTTGTTTACCTTTGCCCATCAGCTGAAAACCTGAGACCTACAAAGAAGCTTGTACCGACGGCCCTGATTACCCCCCTTTACGTTACGTGAGAAGTGATTGACACTACCTCCCCATAGCCTTCTGTCAGGCAGTTGACCCTTCTGCGCACGCATGGACGAATCAGAGCGGACATCCTAGCCGCTGGTCATTTAACCCGCGCAAGCATTAACGAATCAAGATTAAGTAAGCCCCGCCCCTTGTCAGCCACACTTTATCCTTTCTTCAGCTTAGGCAGTGATCGACACTTACGAGCCTTACCTGCGCTATTGCACAACACTCAGCCAGGGTGTCGTTGACAAAGGCATGACCATCATTCGTGTTGCGTAAAGGCTTTTTGACACACGCCGCTCGTGTCGTGCTCTGGCCAGATGTGGAGCGAGAAGTGTGACGCTTATCTTTGCTGGTGTTTACGATCATGTAAATTTGATCCCAAATTATTTTTGATCACTTGAATGGGGGACGGCGAACATCTCGACTTCAGAGATGTTAGACCTTTCATATTCTCTCCAGTTTTATTTTAACATGTATTATTTCTTTCCCTCTATGTAGACATGTCCCGCTCTTTAAAAGAAATTGTTTTTTTTTAATTTTCAAAGGAGAGTGGTGAGAAGGCTTAGGTGCTTCTTTGAAGCCAACCAAAAATTCCGTTCCCCGCAAAGAATGACCAATAATATGCTCTGCAAGTCTACTGAAAATGCAGTCAGATTGCAATAAGTATATTTTAAACAGTATAGGTACAATTTAAATCTGACTCCGTTGTCAGACCTCACTATCAACAAGTAATGATATCCCTTAACTTGAAAGAAACGCACAAACTAGCTAAGAAATCACTTTATAATGGATAGTCCGCCTAAGCGGGACGCCCCCTTAAGTGGGACAATTCGTCGGGAACGGAGCCGTCCCGCTTAAGCGGGTTCCACTGTACGTGTACTTTCTTAAGGTTACAGACTTGTAAAGGGATTGGACCCTTTTTTCCTCTATGGGCTATGTTAACATTTTGAGCTGCCCTCTGAACCCAAAGTTTTAGCTTTCACCCAGACTCATACCAGATTGAAGCTCATTATGTGGCCCAAATTTTAAGACTTACCCAACCCTTGCAAGCCCATTGAAATTTTGAGCTTGGTTGCTTTTTGTAAACAGAGCCTACATTTTTCACTGGTCAACGCCAAACCCCTCCTCTTCCACCTGAGCACAACCTTGACCTGGCAGTTCCAGCCCAGAGCTAAATAGTGCCTGGCAAAATAAAATAAAATGGACACATTTTCCCATGATATCAAAATTTCCCCCCTGGAGCCCTTATTACTGGAAGCAGGGCATGCCAAAAGAGGGAATAGGAGAGATGAAATATACCCCCAAAGTTATAGGACCCAAAAAGACATAGGACCCCAAAAGACATAGGACCCAAAAAGACATAGGACCCAAAAAGACGTAGGACCCAAAAAGACGTAGGACCCAAAAAGACGTAGGACTCAAAAGTGAAAGGACCCAAAAGTGAAAGTACAATTACAGGCCTGTAACCTTAAGAGAACTGCCTGCAACTCACATGCTGTCTGATACTAAAATCTTCAAAAGGAACCATTTTCAAACACAAATACAAATTTTGAGACTTTGGGGTGGAATATTAAGCTAACAATGCCCATAGTTTTGAAAGGCTATGAAAATATGCAACATAAGAGCACATTTGAAGACTGAGGGGGAAATGCTGAGCATCAGGTTTACAAGTTTAATCTTAATCTCAGGAATGCTAATCTTTCTGTATGGATTGTCAAAATGCATTTAATTTAAAGTCCAAAGAAATCCCCAAACCCTTTTCCAGTACTAAATGAGCTATCACAAGAACTATAAAATAAGATGCTGGCTTGGATTTCCCTTTCCTAGACCACTCTTTCTTATCTTTAGCTCTCTGGTCATGCACAGGAGATAGGAATGGCTATCTTAACTGACCCCTAACCTTTTAACTGGTCTCAGGGATGAACGTTTAAAAATTCTTGTGAAAAATGTGTGCAGTTGAGTGAACATGTGATTGCAAATCTTGGGTTGGTAACAAGAAGTCATGGGTACCTGTTTATTTTGGTTCTCTCTCACCTGATGTGTGACAGTTTAGAACTGCCTATGTAATTCTGTATTATTTTTGCCAAAGTTTTCCTATGGACAGGCTTATTCCTATACTACCTACAGTGAACATGGTCAAAGGAACATGTATGAGTTTACGGTCTTGATTCTCACCTGGCCAACTATGCGTTTTCCCTTCGAACAAGGGACGGTCAACAGGCCAAATGAGTGACTTGGTCCTCTAACCACCAGAAACAAGCAGTGGCTATTCAGGCTTTAACATCATGGGCAGGCACACAAACCCCATTGTGAGAAATTACAAGGCTTACAAGGCCATCCTTTGGTCATCAACCCTGGATCAAAAACAGCAGAAGCTTGATAAAGAGAATGGTTAATCCTTCTATTTTCATTAACCATTACCATACCTACCTTACCTTACCTCTCTACCCTACCCTACCCTACCCTACCCTACCCTGTATATTTTTTCCTCCAAAACCATTTTCCCACCTAAAATAAATTCAGATTTTAATTGAAATCCTGAATAAAGTTGATAAACATAACTTTTATGCATTCTGCTGGGGGGGGGGAACTGAATAGCCTGAGGCGAAATCAACAGTCAGAAGATTCTGATATAGTGCAGCAGCACTTAACACAGCACTCACAGAGGCATGCAGACAAAGAATTTCAGCTCTTCTGGCACAAAATCATGCTTGATTCCACAGGCTGCATCTAAATGCTTTCTGTCCTCTTCCATTCATGTCTTTGACACATCTCTGTAACCACTGCCTCTGGATGCTCTCTGAAATGAGAAACAGTCATTATGAGCTTCATCCACCCTCCTAGGTTCCAATTTTTTCACAAACTGACATATTTTCAGTGAGAAGGTAATATTCAAAACCTGTTGATGCAGTTCCATGCCCCTCCATGCCTAGGCTAGTTTTTAATTCACAAATTTGTGAGGTTCTTAAGGTTACAGACCTGTAAAGGGATTGGACCCTTTTTCCTCTATGGGCTATATTAAATTAACATTTTGAGCTGCCCTCTGAACCCAAAGTTTTAGCTTTCACCCAGACCCACAGCCAACAAGAACACAAGACTATATCCTGCAGGCGTGAATATATGAATACTAACATACTAAAGCAACATGCTATAGTTGTTCTCATGCACTACACTCGTACTGTCTGCTGTTATGTTTTATGACCTAGTTAGATCCGCCAACAGCTGACAACACAGAGATCAGTAAGGGTGACTCCGGTGACTAAGACCTCACTGAAGGTCCGACACCCAGTGAACTCTAAGGTTACTGCATAAGCATACTGAAGAAGGCATTCATTCATCCATTCATTCATTCATTCATTCATTCATTCATTCATACATAATCCATTAGATCGTAAAGATATATATGTAGTACTATTGAGTTAAATCAGGCACAATAATTGGAGAGCATAGAAGTCACGAATAGTCTGAGCCCCAAAAAAAAAAAAAGCTTTCACCCAGACCCATACCAGATTGAAGCTCATTATGTGGCCCAAATTTTAAGACTTACCCAACCCCAGCAAACCCATTGAAATTTTGAGCTTGTTTGCTATTTGTAAACAGAGCCTATATTTTTCACTGGTCAACGTCAAACCCCTCCTCTTCCACCTGAGCACACCCTTGACCTGGCAGTTCCAGCCCAGGGCTAAATAGTGCCCGGCAAAATAAAATAAAATGGACACATTTTCCCATGATATCAAAATTTCCCCCCTGGAGCCCTTAATACTGGAAGCAGGGCATGCCAAAAGAGGGAAAAGGGGAGATGAAATATACCTCCTAAGTTTGACTAATGTGATAGTACAATTACAGGCCTGTAACCTTAACTCATTGTGGCTTTGAGGAAAATTGCATATGGGCTAGAGAAAATGAAAGCCCTCATCCTCGCAGCTTTAGAGAGTTTCATAAGCTTCAAACTTGAATGTAACAGTATGAAATTTTGGCTTTTCTTTTTCATTTTAAGTTGAGAACTGTTAGAATAATCTTCGTGGTGATGAAAATGCGAGCGACATGTCTTGGACGGTCTATTGTAATTAAGAACTTGATAAAGGTAATGAAGGATCAGCAACACAAATGGATTTGAGTGGGAGTATGAAGGGGGGGNGGGGGGGGGGGGGTCGCGCAAAATTTCTCACAAATTCCTTTCAAAGACTTATACTTCTCTTTCTGAGTTGGTACCTAGTTTTTCTCGTTAACCTGGTTATGACCAAGGGCTAATGAACATACAATACACACTTTTATTTTATATCAGTAAGGTTCAAATTGTACATTAAACTTTTCTCATCTAGACCACAGGTCTTTTTATATTTCTATACCCTGACTTTGACTGGCAGGGCCCCAGAAAAGGAGTTCATATATAAGCGGATTAATAAGATGTTTTACATAGTCAGTGATTTGGTCTGTTAATAGATTCCAGAACCCTGAATGTCACAGTCATAGGTCTGGACACATTTTGGGTAAAAATATCTGGATATCAAAATAATCTGACTTTTGATGAAATCATCTAAATTAGTCTGAATGTCATTGTGAGGTCTAACGCAATGGCCGCCACCAAAGAAACTGTCTCCTAAGCCCACTGGAATTGATTTATTGAAGTACAAAAACAAAAAAACTGATTTTCTTTTCTCTGTGATAAAAATTTGCATTTTGAAAATTTATACCCAATGGAAAAACTTATTTAGAATTTGGGTATCAATGACAAACAAGCACAATTACATGTAATAGTGTGAATTTCATTCACATCATAGTCCCCAGAATTTAAAGCAGGACACTAGTGCCGAGGTGAATGTTCGCTGAATCTGGCAAAAACTACCTAACCAAGTGACTGGGTTTTAAGAATAACCGCTCAGATTTCCTGTTTATATGTTTTAAACTTTAACCTCCATAAATTATAATGCAGTGTGACTGTAAGTATCCATCCTCATGTCCCAAATATTTTGAAATGTAAGGCAAAATATTGTATCAATAATTGTTTAATGAAACTTAAATTGACTCATTTTTTTGTGTAATGCAGTGTTTTACACAATATTATGTAGGAAAAGTGCACCAGTGAACATGGCTGCATTGACCAATTGCATCTTTTAACTCCTTACTCTGTGAATTGTTAGCTGATCGCTTTGATCCATAATATCTGTATAGACCATATTCCGCAAGAATTTGCGTGAGTAATTCTCCCTTAATGAAGTTGGATTAGTCATCCAGGCCGGTGAGTCTTTTCACCATTGCTCTAAACAACAGTATATACATGCATTAGTTTTCATTGTATCCCGAGAATATACGATTGTGGTTTTTGATGCGAGATTCATAGGCAAAGGCCCATTGAAATTAGGAAATATAGTCCCGGCTGATCAAAATCTCTTTTCATTTCGTCTTACCTTGCAATAACAAGAGTAGTTGATTTGACCATATTTCTATGTAGGGAAGAGTTCTTGTCTTTGCTGTTATTCCATTATGTTTGTAATATGTGGCTCATTTTTTTAAACATTTAATCTGTTTCTTTTTTGTGATTATGTCAGGTAGAAAATGTGTCGACGCCAAAAAAGATGAGAAACCATACTGTTGCGAGCTTTCTGGAATGCGCTACGGGTATGCACACTACTGTAGCAAGAATTCCAACAACATTGAGCCATGCATTCCAGTGACCCTGCACAACAGAAGTGCAATTCTTGATTGGTGTTGCAGAGTGAAAGAAGGGGGCATTTCCTTCCCTCATCAGCAGTGCACATTTTCGTGTGACTTGAGGTTGAATATATCACTTTGGCATGGTGATGCCTGTGCCTATCGAGGTAAGTAGGAGTATTAGAGACAGCATTCTAAAAATATTAAGCTATCCACATCTAACAACAGAGAAATTGGTTGAAGTGTCTCCGGTGATTACAACCTCATGTAAGGTCCTATACAATGACCTTTAACGTAGTTGAATCACCCCCAGATGGTTTTTTCCTTTCATTTGAAAACTCTCCTTTGCAGTGTTGCTCATGGTAACCTGAACACAGCATGGAATGAGACTGTGGGGAAAAAAAAAGTCTGTCTAAAACAGCAATTTATTCTGTGATCTACTAAAAATTATATGGAGGAAGTCTTTGAGTAATATTGATTTTGGTTTTATATTGATTGTTTCACCTTACCGTTATTCATTTGTTCAGTTGTTTATTGATTATTTTCACTCACTTACCTTAATACATTACCGAGCATTGGTTTTTTTTCTTCATGAGCATTTGTTTTTTTCTTCATTATATTTTTTTTGTCAGACTGTGATTCAGAAATGGCCTCACTTGGACTTCGGCTATTTTCTTATTAAAGAAGGACACACACATCAAAAAAAAAAAAATTCCATTTTTCAATAACTTTTTCTCTCTAAAAATTATTTATGGTGCCCACTGAATCAATTTTGTGAAGAAAGAGCAACGTTCTGTTACCGTGCACGAATGAAATATAACGCAATAAGGAAAACTGGAGTTACCGGATTTGGCCCTTGCATCCAGAATTATTCCTCTTCCCCGATCAGCAGAAGCCTGTGGCAAAAACGCAGACGTCACTTACGTTTCAGCATCTTCAGACACCTCTACCTGACAATGTATTATTCAGCTTTTAATTAAGGTTCTGGTATTCCACGTTCGAAGGTAAAGTTTGATAGTGTAAGCCAGAAAAAGTATTCTGCATTTTTATTGCCTCGGCATGATATTGTTTGGCATATCTACTATTCACAGAGGAATTAAAAACATTCATACCAACATGCTATCATCCATCCGCAGAGCACTGGCTAGACAGCTTGGCCATGTGGCTAGAAGGTATTTGACGTAAGCTTACGGCCGCCACGCGCACAGTGGTTGTAACAATTTGGACTTTGGATAATGTAACCCTGTGGGTTGTCTGGGATAGCAGAGGCTTTATATCATTCTGACAGACAATTGAAAGAATGTTTTATTGGAATAATAGGGTATCGTACGATTTAATATGGTCTGTAGGACAGTGTAATTTTCCTTTAAGGTTGCCACATTTTTATGAGACCAAGGTCCATGTTAACCCTTGTGCTGGGGTCATACTCTTAGAATATATTTNACTGTGATTCAAAAATGGCCTCACTTGGACTTCGGCTATTTTCTTAGTAAAGAAGGAGACACACATCAAAAAAACAAAAAAAATTCCGTTTTTCAATACTTTTTCTCTCTAAAAATTATCTATGGTGCCCACCGAATTAATTTTGCGAAGAAAGAGTATCGTTCTGTTACCGTGCACGAATGAAATATGACGCAATAAGGAGAGCTGGAGTTACCGGATTTGGCCCTTGCGTCCAGAATTATTCCTCTTCCCCGATCAGCAGAAGCCTGTGGCAAAAACGCCGACGTCACTTACGTTCCAGCATCTTCAGACACCTCTACCTGACAATGTATTATTCAGCTTTTAATTAAGGTTCTGGTATTCCAGGTTCGAAGGTAAAGTTTGATAGTATAAGCCAGAAAAAGTATTCTGCATTTTTATTGCCTCAGCATGATATTGTTTGGCATATCTACTATTCACAGAGGAATTAAAACATTCATACCAACATGCTGTCATCCATCCGCAGAGCACTGGCTAGACAGCTTGGCCATGTGGCTAGAAAGTATTTGATGTAAGCTTACGGCCGCCACGCGCGCAGTGGTAATAACAATTCGGACTTTGGATAATGTAACCCTGTGGGTTGTCTAGGACCAGCAGAGGCTTTATATCATTCTGACAGACAATTGAACAACCGTTTTATTGGAATAATAGGGTATCGTATGATTTAATATGGTCTGTAGGACAGTGTAGTTTTCCTTTAAGGTTGCCACATTTTTATGAGACCAAGGTCCATGTTAGCCCTTGTGCTGCGGTCATAGAATATATTTTGCCATCTCCTCACTTCGTTTGAATGCGGCAATATGTGTATCTGAATCTCTTTAACTATTATCCGTCATTGTCAGTAACATAAAAAAAACTTTCATAGCATGAGGCTCTTCAGGTCCAGCCTCCTGCTGGCTGCGTGCCATTGTTATCGATAATGACCATTGCACAAGTTGTCTGTTGGCCAGTCAGGTGACACTGGGATGCAAAATTCTGCCGCTGCGCTTAGCACTCTGCAAGAAGATACGTGTATACTCAATTGCCACATTCATGCAAAGAGAGCGAACAGTAGAATAAATTTTATCACCACATCCGATATTTTCCCACCACAACTGCAGTTACAAAGATACATGATGAATCTTTGTGGCTTTGCCAAAAAAAATTTTTCCCCCACATACACTCTCCAAGGTGTGTAATATGACTTATGCAATTTTTGATATGCGTACCTGCATCAAAGTGGAGCAGATGGACCAGAGTGATTTGCAAGGAAGGAGTCTGAATCATGACAGGGATACATGGTTGGGATGGTAGATGCTCAGAAAGAGGATTCAGCCAGTTCTGCTTAATCGCAACTGTTTGAGAGCATGGAAAGCTGCAATTAAAAGAAGCTGTGATTATCCAGTTATATTTATATAGTAATGTAGCATTTTGTTAAGTGAAACATGTTGCGATTAAGGGGGAGTTGTGATCATCCAGACGGTGATTAAGCGGCGTGAATTGTATTTGGTGAGCTTTAGGTGCCATTGGAGGATGGAGAAATCGAAAGGGCATTGCTCATTACAGTGCTACACTAGTCTTGCAGTGGCGAGAGTGTTTGCTCACATCACTTGATCACGCCATGTTTGTCATTGCCTCACTGTGAACTAGCTGGCTGATGGCTTTGATACCAGCCATGCTAGTCCGTGCTATGGTTCTCTAGGTTGGGCAGGGCATAACAAGTTACGCCAATGCCTGCATAAATTGTAGATAGTAAATAATGCGACCAAATACGGTTCCTGTCCCACAAGGGTTAAGGATGTGCAAAGTGTAATCTTATTGACAATAGCATATTTGTAGACAACCTGTCAGATCATCCTGTTTCCCCCTCCCCCTACCGCCACCCACCCTCCTCCCCAGCAAATCACCTCAAATTTTCACATTTTTTTAATTGTTTCTAGGTTTGTCGCACTTTTGCAAATTTCTGCATTTTTAGGCATTAACCTCAAATTTGATCCAACTTTTGCTGATCCTAGCAGAGCACTGTGCTTTTTCTGCCAAGTTTGCAATATTGTGTCTTCATGAACACAGCCCATGGATTTCGTTTCTACAGCTTTGCAATGCAAGGGCACGGTGTCTGTGGTGATAGTATTTGAAGTTACGAAGCGAGACGCTGCCAAGCAAAGGGATATTATTCAATTAAATCTTTGAAACGTGAACACAAAAGTTGTGCTAGGTCTAGATC